>JAZKJV010002618.1:0-254005 GCA_037367405.1 Ottelia alismoides | reverse complement strand
TTTCTGCTTTCCATCTTCTTCTCCATTCATCTGTCTCCCTCCCACCCTTCCTCACCCTTCAGTCATCTCTTCTTCCCCTTTACCCCTGGATGATGGATCCCACTCACCTCGAGCCGACTCTTGCGGCTTTTTCTTCACCATCTGACCATCAGTCCAGTCCACCTTCTAAGGAGGTCGGATCTCCGACCAACCTCCTGCTCCCTCCCTCCCATCCCTTTCTCTACTCTGGGCATGCTGTGCTTAACGTCCGAGGATACCAGATAGAGCAGGTGCGAGACCCAGACGATGTTGTTGATGAGTTGAGAGTGCACTCCGTTCGTAATAAGAGAGAGAAGTGGAGATCATCAGATAGATCCTATCCCAGACTGATGGAGGAGCAGATATCATATGGAGCTCAGTCAGCTTCTACACTTGGTCCATTCGTTTTGGATTTGCATTACATTCAGATACTGCCGATATTCTTAGGGGAGGCGCACAAGGAGCCTTATCTTCACTTGTCCACATTCGAGGAGTTTTGCAGAGCACAGAGATATTTAGATATCACTGCAGAGGAGCTGATGAGGAGGACCTTCCCATTTACACTTCACGAGAGAGCCACGAGATGGCACCGACGATTGGGGAGGACATTTGATACATGGGGAGAGCTACGCCGAGAGTTTTTACAGAGATACTTTCCCCAGCGTCGAGCTGAGTTTATGCGGTCTTTGATCACCGACTTTTCAGTTGACCCCCAGGAGCCATTGCATGAGGCGTGGCCGAGGTTTCTTGACCTCTTGAGGAGATTTCCCGATCACAGACTTCCAGATACAGACTTGATAGAGATCTCCATGCGGGGGATGACGACAGAGTAGATAGCACTGGTGATTACCATATGTGGCGGTTCACACCGCAGTTCCGACCTTCACTTACTGGATAACATCTCGAGCTTACTTTCACAGAGTTCATCTTCGCGGGATACCTCCGCCGGGACAACACATGCGGATGTTGCGGTACCAGTGTGGTGTGTCACTTCACATGAGGATTCAGTTTCTACACACCAGCCAGAGGACTTGGAGCATACAGCACCACTGACAGAGGAGATAACTGCGATAGCAGAGGTTCGGACCCAAAGTCTGCTCGAGTTCCCGTTGGTCTTCCAGCTAGAGTTTGAGTCCGCCCCAGAGATCCCAGTTGACGAGTCCTGGATATCAGATCTTCTGATACTCCAGGAACCGAAGGAGCCCTCGCTACTATAGCCATTGAGTCAGCCACTTCAGTTCCCAGTCCCGGAGGAGTCAGCTTCTTTTCTATAGAGATACTTCTCGGAGCCCGACAGCTACCAGGACTCAGCCCAACAGCTACAGCTCGATGAGGGACACCACTTTGAGAGTTCAGATTCAGATAGTCCCGTATTCAAGCCTTTTATCCTCCACTCCGACGAGATAGACACTTTTGCTGAGGACCAGTTGACAGCCAGCATAGTCGTAGAGCGAGGATCAGCCACAGACACTTTGCCAACCTCCACGGCGTTGACCAGTACCTTCTCCTGCTTCCAGATTGTCGATAGCCAGATTTCAGATGATGACGTAGCCTGGTGCACCGAGTGGATACTTCACAATAGCGCAAATTCCTATCTAGAACCCTGATCCTCTACTATTCACCTCTGATCTCGCATCTCTCCCTGAGGGTTATCTGCGGGAGGATGCCATACTTGATGAGTACTCGGTTTCACCTTCTGAGAGTATCTCCAATCCGGCAGAACACGAAACCGAGTCTTTAGATCGTTCTGATTCTGAGTCTCCTCACCTCGACGACCCTCGCGAGGATGAGCCCATCCTGGAGATATTCGATGATCTTTCTGATCTACTTCTATTTCATTCATCGGATATTAGTCTTCTTAGAGAGTCTCCTGATCTTGACTACACATATCTTCTTGAGACACTGATTGACGTGGAGGATTCTATTACTGATCCATCCTTCTCCACGTTTGATTTTTTCGGCTCCATACCTTCTCTCCACTCTGCCCTAGAGCCGATGATTTCCTTTGTGCTACCGGATCCCGATCACATACTTCCATACCCCTGGCCAGTAGTAGACACTCGCTTGATTGCATACCTGGGTGTCTTTCTTTACACTTTCGAGTTCGTCGTTGTTCTAATACCGAGACTGTGACGACAGTACGGCATTCGCCTTACCGATGCTGTCCTGAACCTGGATACGACCTTGTCCTAGCCTTTGCGTCCAGCTAGGGGCGTAAAATCTAGCGCTTGTTGAGAGGTACCTCAACATTGTACTCTTTTGTATATACATGTTTTGTCTTAGTCTGATCGTTCTGTCTTCCGCTGTTGTTTTCACACCAAGCCTCTCTTAGGATTATCTTTGCTATACTTAGGATATTCCTCATCCTAAGTATAGGGGGGGTGGAAACACCGGGTTGTTCCTTCGTTCTGTTTCATCACTTCTGTTGTTGCCTATACTTAAGGTTCTTCACCTTAAGTATAGGGGGAGTGATGCCCCTCCATCTTGTATATATTTGTTGATTTTCTTCGTGTCTTTCTACCCCTGTTTTGCTGCCTATACTTAGGGATATTTCACCCTAAGTATAGGGGGGTAGACCCTGTATATTCTCCACTCGGATTTCCCTTTATGTACAGCTTGCTATACTTAGGATTATTTGATCCTAAGTATAGGGGGAAACCACCGAGTTCTCCTCAGTCTATTCTTTCATGCATCTCTGTATCTAGCCATTCCTTTTCACTTCCCTATACTAAGCACGAGTTATGTCTTCTTTATCGCTCTTGATCACTCTGAGGGCATCGTTCGAGCTATGTATGGGGGGGTGTATATGTTTCATATATACTTTAGCCATAACTCGTACTTTGTGTGAGTGTGTGAATAAATAAAAATGGCTAAAAACCCATTAAAATTTAAAATTTTTCTCCCTTGTATATAAAATTCATTCTGCACATACCTATTTATTAATACAAATTATTTTTGTACAAATGATTGTAAAATGATTTGTGTAAAGGATTTGCAAATATGTGTATATTAAAATTATGTATATAGTACAAAATTTTTCCAAAATGTTTTGAAAACAAAAAGTTTGCAAAAACCTTGTGTAAATGTTTGTAAATATTTTGCAAAACTTGCATTCATGCATACATTCATGGTTTTAAAACATTTTTCAAAAATTTTGCACGATTGTAAATATTTGTAAATAGCATCTTTGTAAATACTTGTATAGTTTTTCCTGGATCATAGTTGACATATAAACTATCCTGGAATTAAATTGGGAAATGGAGGTTGATTAAGATCTTAATCCACCTAATTCTAAGAGGAACCTTATAGGGCTTAGGGTTAAGGCTTTTCAGGTCCATTGGGACTTAATTCTTTGAGTCCACTAGGCTATAAGCATATGTCATCTTGATGAGCCTAAGTAGAGCACTTAACAACACACGCATGACTCTTAGAGACAATGGCTTGACTTGCACCAGCACTTTACACATAGCTCTCCACGGATGAGGTGGTGAGGAGGCAGTTTTCTTTGGCTTGGGGTAGCATATGAGGGTAGTACTTCTAGGCGGAACTTCTCTTCTTCTTTTAGTGAAGGAAGTGCACCTCAACTTGGTCTAGTGGTGATGAAGGATAAAGACAGAAGCCGTGGGTTGCAATAAAGCTTCAAAAGAGGGATAGTCTACTGGCTCAAGAGGAAAATCTCCTTGTATATATGCTGCAGCATGTAGATATGTTGTACAGTTGCACATGAAAAAAAATGTGTGCAAAAAGAAAAGAACTCCAAAAAAGTGGTGGGTCGGATTGAAAATTTAATAATCCCACTGGAATGTATATAGTCAAATAAAGCAAAAGCTTATGGTATACATGTTACATCTCATGAAGCTTGCAGCGGGAGACTTAGCTACACTGGTTAGAGCTCCCAAAGATACATGGCTACACTGGTCATGGTCCATTCTCTTCTTCCCCCTCTTCTTGAGTCGGTTGCACTTGAACTTAGAAGGGAATACCCCGCTTCTCGAGAAAAGAGTTGCTAGACCGAGGCATTAGAGTTACCAGGTTGGGGGAGGGTGTTTCTTTGTCACTTCTGAGGTGGGGAGCTACATATCACTTACACTGCATGGAATGATTCATGGTCATTAGAGTTTGTGTATGAAGACTTGTTTTGATCTGGTTTATTGAGGAGTCTTGTCCATAGATTGGTGGAACTTAGAGGCTGTTGAGTTTTAAGCTTAAGTCAAAATAAGGTTCCGACACATTAATAATCCAAAGATCTGATCGAGCTCCATATTTCAATTTAATGAAGGCGAGTTTAATAATCAGCCTTAATCCATGTATATTTCCCTCTTTTTCTTTTTCTTTCTCTTTTTCACTTATTTTTCAAATAAGTGTTTGCTAAGGGACTAGCAAAGTTAAGTATAGGGGGGTGATGAATACCCATTCATCACTCTTTATTCTTATATTTTAGCTACAAAAAACCATCGCAAATACATGTATATTCTTGTAAATACAAACAATTACCAAAGTGCATGCATTGTGTAAATGCTAATAATTAGCACGTTTTTGTGCAAAAAAAAGAATAAAGAGACAAAAGAAATAGAGGGAGATATTTAGAATAAATATTGAGCAACCTAATCTCAAGGGAGGGCTCAGCATGGGCCTGACCGCATAAAAGCCCAAGTAGAGGAAGATAAGGGAGCTCAAGGGTACATATACATGTAATTAAATAAAAATTAATATTTTCCTCTAAAAATAAAAATTGGTCATATTTATTTTAAATATTTGTATATATTTTTAAATAAAAAATCAAAATAAAAATAAGAAAATTGAAAAGAAAACAAAAATAATATTCCTTGTACATATTCACCATGTATATAAGACCACACATATATTTATTTCACCTTGTAGATAAATAAATTAAAATCCCTAAAATTTATTTGTACTCCATATTTAATTATGTAAATAAATAAAATAAAAACTTTAAAAACAAAAATTAAATAAAAAGAACAAAATTAAAAACCAAAAAGAATATTGTAAATATACCATGTACATACTTGTATATAAGTATTTATTTACCCTATGTAAGTTAATAATAAAAATAAAATAAAAATATCAAAATATTCCAAATTTTATTCTATAAATAAATAAAACATAAAATTGGAATAAATTGTATAAAAATAAATAATTAAAAATCAAAAATTAAAAATACATATTGTATATACCTATATAAAATAATAATATTTTGTAAATACATTATTTTTATTTCAAAGAAAATAAATAAAAATCACTAAAAAATAGTATAAAATAAAATAAACATTTTTCATGTTTAAAGTTTCGAAAATAAGTCATTTACTATTTTTAAATGAATTTCTAAATAACTAAAAGTCAAATAATCTGATTGGTCCACGGGGGATTCTTGACCCCCGGTCAACTCTCCCCCTAGACCATTTCCCCACGGATCTCACGCCCGACCCGACTTCTCACCATTTTCCCCGCGTGATCCGGGAACCGAATAACCAAACCCCGGGCTCCCTTTATTCCATGAACATCCGAGATTCACGCCCGGTGGTTTTGCCTCGGGGTCCGAGCTCCGACAACCGTACCCGACCCATTCTTCTCGGACCCCTAGGAATATAAAGCATCGCCTCCGGCAGCTTGTACTTTATCTTTGGTCCTCCCCTCGACGCTTGTGACCTCCTCCACCTCGCTTGAGTGACAGCAGAGCGAGAGGGAGTAGCAGCGAGGCTCGGGCAGCCGGGAGCCTCTGATCCGGCAGCTTTCGCCGCCGTGCACCGCCACGAGCGCGCCAAGCCTCGGGACTCGACGATCCCTTGAGGCAATGACCCCCGGAGCTCCAGCAGCTCCAGCCTAGTCGACTGCAGCCGCCCATTAGGTCAGTTCGTTCTTTATTTAGAGTAATTTCAAGTTTCCCCAAATCGCACCGCCGGCTTCGCCGGCTAATTCACTCCGTTCCAACCACTCTTCTGCCATTCCGACCACATCACCACCTTCGCCAGACCTCTCTCCACCTTCTCCACCCAGCCATCCCCCCTGTCTCGCCCCGGAGCAGGACCTCCACCCTCCTCCGTCGTCACCTCGCTGGAGGGTGTCGCCCCGACGCACCCACTTAGCCATTTCACCCCTAACTTGGTTGAGGCAATTTGCCCTCGACCAAGGAGCTGTTCTGTGCGTTTTGCAGGTCAAGAGGGGCCCATCTGAGGGTCTGAGCATTTAGGCGCAACAGCTCAACTCCTCCACCGTCGCCGGGCCACTCCGGTGGTCCTGGCCTCATCGGAGGCATCCACGAGCTGCAGATCACTGAGACGAAGCCTTTGTACATCTCAGCAGCAGCAGAGGAGGATCCCAGCGCACGCACGAGGCCAACGAAACTCGTTGGTGACCTGTTCTTGGATAGCCTTCCTCTGTCGTCCGATCGTGCCCATTCGCCCAGATTTAATCAGAGCCATCCACTTGCGAGGAGCCTTCACCGTTTGATCCTTCGGGGATTTGATCTGGACCGCCCATCCAGCGAAGAGGAGCCCTTGTTCCACAGCCGTTGATCACCCACGTGGCGTCCTCCTCGCCGTTGATCAAGACGAAGGGTTGAGCCACTATCTTTCACCGTCAGATCCGATACGTGGCAGATCCTCAGCTGCCCGATCCGAGCGCTCCAGCACCGTCCGATTAGCCACGTGGCGCCACTCCGGCCATCGGATAATAAATCGGAGTAATTTACTCTTAGGACCCTCCTGCTTTGTCATTTACATTTTAGTCCTGTAAATATTTTATATCGTTCATTTTATTCTGGACATTTTGCACTTTGGACCTCGTACTTATTTTATTTGCATTTATGCCCCTGTCTACGTGGACCACGTGCATCGTCACGTGAATTTTAAGGGTTATTTGCATGAATGGGCTTTATGTTTCAGGGTGTTACTGAATGAATTAATGTTTTCAATATTTGCAGAAATGCCCCTGTGAAGTGTTTTATTTGCGCATGTTCTTTATATAGTGGGTAATTGACACTTTCGCCCCTGTACTTTTAGTACGTGCTACTATTTAGTCCAGGGAATTAAGTTTTCTTGCAAATAGGTCCCTGGGTGCCCCAGTTCACGTGCTTTGCTTGTGAGTTCTTGGGAATCTTGCACCCGATCCCCCTGGAACTTGTTTTAATTGCATTTAGGTCCTTGTGTATTGTGCCCTTGTGTTTGATTTTAATAAAATAGCAAATCGACTCCAAATTTGATGAAAATTGGATACATGGCTCCTTCTATGGTGTAAAATTTTCTCTAAATTTTGGTGACATTTCTGAGCATTTTTTATATTTTTAAAAATTCAAAAACATGCAATTTTCTTACTGACTAGCTTTAAAAATCACAAAAATATTAAAACACCTATAAAAATCACAAAAAAATTATATATTGCTTGTTTTGCCTCGCTTGATTTTCTGACCAATTTTGGTCATTTTTAGATTTATAAAGCTTATAAAAATTACAAAACCCCATAAAACCCATAAAAATGCTAATAATTAAAAGAAAAATCAAAAATTAATAATTCTGGTGCCTAAATTTTTCTTGTATTTTCTTCTTTGCAGGAAAATTACCTTCAGACCTTGCTAGGGCCATTTTGCATTTTATTTTGGTCCTCCAAGTCTGACTGGACAATACCTCTCTTTTCTTGTCTTGTTTGATTTTTAGAAAATTCAATAAAAATCAGAAAAATACCAAAAAATAACCAAAAACAGTAAAAAATATAAAAAACATAAAAACATTTTTGTTTGAATTTTTGGATGATTTTTGAGTAGGTAAATAATTGTTCATAGTTGCTTCTTTGCTTGATTTTATTATTTTCTTCATTATCTAAAAATCTAAAAAATATAAAAATATTTAAAATCCACCAAAAATATTTGCCTTTTATTTTTCGCTATTTTTGACTACTTCGTAGGCCGCAAGGCCATTACGTGCTCCATGAGTCCGACCCTGATCGCTATACCAGGCTAATCTAATAGTCAGGGCCACTATTGTTTTTGATTGATTTTATTTCTGTTTGGTGGTCTGCTCATAATTTTCTTGATTGACCCGATTTAGTGCTCGAGCGACTAAGGTTGCAACAACCTTAGCTTTATTTTTATCTACCCTTAGTTGTTCGGGGCAATTTCTCGTGGTTATCACGTGAGTTTGTCCATGTTCTTCCAGAGGGCTTCTTCGCTGTTCGATCTCCATCATTCTTCCAGATCTCGCATTTGTCGTTGGATCTGCTGCACCCATCACCATATGATCTACATTAGGGATCTTATCACCGTCGTTTCATCCGAACCATCATCAGGCCTTGTAGGTGCGACACATGTAAGTGATAAGATCTGATCCGTCCGCCTCTGCTTTGGCTTGGGTATTTTGCATACTTACCCCAACCATTTTTGTTTTTGATATTTGGTCCATAAACTTTCACCTGTCTTATTATAGTTTTGTAAATTTTGCAAGACACCCCCTCCCCCCCGAATTTTTTGTACTTGCATTATAGTCCCAACTAGTGAGGCTCACGTGCGCGTGCATGTGAGCTTGGCAATTTTGCACTGGGACCCTCGTTGTTTTTGTTATTTGTGATTGGTCCAGAAACTTTGATCTTTAGCTATGATATTTTGGTGAAATTGCACTTTGCCCTGTAACTTTACACTATTTACATATATGTCGTTGTGGTAGTGAAATTTCTATTTATTTCTTATATTTATTTTAAATAGCATTTTTGCTCTAAAAATCTATAAAAATATATGTAGGTCCATGATTGTGTCTACTTTTTTTAATTTTCAATTTTAGGACTATTTATTATTTATTAAAAATCAAAAGCCTCCCTTGTTATCCAATTTGCAATAGAAAATACATTAAAAATATAAAACTCCTTTGAAAAATTAAAAAAAATGTATTTTATATTTATCTATCTATTTTACAACTCCAATCTAAAAATCCCTAAAAATTATAAAAGCAAACACAAGAAATAGAAAAACTTAAAAACACATTTCTATCTAGAAATAGAAAAAATCATTCACAAATCCAAAAATATATTTTATTTTTATCAATTTTCTTATTTTTATTATATATACATTAAAATTAATTTTGAGAATTTTTGACACTGTTTACTATTTTTTGTCTCCATTTTAATTTTGGGTATTTATTTCAACCCTGATTTAGGGTATTTTTGACTTTTAAAAATATATAAAAATTACAAAAAGTTCTGAAAAAATTCACAAAAATAGTAAAAAATTTTGAAAACCCCAAAATATTTTATTTTCTCCATTTTGATCACTTTTATTAATTTTAATATCTATTATAGCCTATAGTGTATATATATCCTATATATATAGCTTTATATGTCTATTAAATAAAAAAGAAAATATAAAAATATAAAATATAAAAATACAAAATAAAATTAAAAAATTAAAATTAAAAATTAAAATCCCACATAAAAAATATAGATAAATAATTCACAATCATATTTTTCGCATTTATTTGCCCGATCTATCTTGTTTGTTCCTTATGTTCGACACTCTACATACTTGCACTATACACATCCATTGTAGAGTTATAATAAATTTTAACTCTGTATTGCTTTTTATTACTTAATTATCATTGTGGGTTAATTGTTGAATTTAGCGATTTTCTTGAGGGTCTTAACAACGAATATGTCTTTTCCTTATGTGAGACGTATTTTCGACCCTCAACTAAAGCGCTATTTACCAGCCTACCGCTCTTTGAGAAACACATTGATTTTCATCCCGTCAATTTGTGCTCCAACTTCTCAACTACCGGAAGCTAATCCGCATCCTTTATTTTCCCCACCACCAGAGAATACCCAAGTAACGCATTGGTAACTGTCCATGCGGGAGCGAAACAACATCTCACACCTCCTCACCTCCTCCTCATCGATCCCGAAGGGAATGAATTTTTATTTGGCCCTGTTGATAGCAAGACCAGACACCCTCCTGAAGATGTTCACAACTATCGACATTCCCCTACACATTGCATCCTCTCCCTTAGAGAATAAGATCGTATCATCAGCATACTGCAGCAACGGAATTGATATGCCATCTCAATTATAGCAGCTACAAAGACCCCCTGCAGTTGCACGGTCCATCATGATGGCTAGTACATCAAAAACCAGGACAAAGAGGAGCAGTGTGAGAGGGAACACCTGACGAACCCCTCATTGTGGCTGGAAGAAACCTCCCATTCGACTGCCCATTAACTAGCACGACACACGATGAGGTGGTGACAGACCTCCTGATCCAGGATATCCAATGATCGGGGAAGCCACGTTTATGAAAGGAGGCCCACAGGAACTTCCAATCCAAATAATCATAAACCTTGGAAAAATCTACCTTCCACATGACCCCCTTTATCCCTCTCCTACGTCAATCCGCCACCATCTCCGTCGCAAGGACTACACTGTCCATCAGATTCCTACCCGGGATGGAGGTGCTTTGGGACAACGCCACCACCTTGGAGAGGATTACCCTTAGCCTGTTTGTCAAGACCTTAGCGATGATCAGGTAAATTGCGTTCGGCAGCACTATTGATCTGAAATCGTCTACCCTTTTAGCAACCACCTTTTTTGGGAGTAAGAAGATGAAAGATCGGTTTAATATCTCAAAGCCGTAGCCGCCCTCCACAAACTATGCAAGCACCACCAATACCTCATTACCAATCATTCACACAAAATTCTCTATAAAAACTCACCGGAAACCCATCCGGGCTAAAGGGCAGCCATCCTGATTGACGGCGCACAAAGCCTTACATACCTCTTCCCATTCAAAAGGGCACAGAAGATCCAATTGGTCCTGCTCAGTGATCCTTGTCACACCAATGCCCAGCCACCTCACACGGATATGTTGGTCCGCTTGCTTAACTGCTTGAAGTGATTAGTAGCCCCCTCACGATCGCCACCTCACCATTCACATCAACTCCCCGGCATTTAGCACATGGATCTGATTTCTCCTCCTTATTCCACTAGCAAAGTTGTGGAAAAACTGAGTGTTGGAGTCGCCCTCTTGCAGTGCCTCAATCTCTGCTTCCAGTCGACCTCCCACTTCTAATCCTCTTCTTCTAAAGTTTTGACCAGCAAGCCATGACGAAAGATCCCCTCCCCATCAAGATCTCTTTCATCCTCTACTGAATCCAGTCTCAATATCTCCTCTAAATCCAGAGCCCTCCTCATGGTCAGATCCGCTCCATTTACCTTTCTATACTCCATCAGACAGCGTCGCAGGGCATCCAACTTCGAAGCCAATCTCATAGTGGCAGATCCATCCATAGACAACCCCATCCAGAAGGCGATCACCATCTCCCAAAAACCACGTTCGAGTAACCATCGCCATTAGAAATGAAAATGGGATGGCGAGCCCCTGTTACCAGCCATATCGAGGCACAGGGGTGACTGGTCGGACCTTGCTCTTGGCAGCGCCCTTACCTCCACCAGGTTGAATCTTTCCAAAGCTTCAGTAGACAGGAGGAAACGATCGATCCACGACCTCCAATATGAGCTTCTCCAAGTATACTTGCAGTTTGTCACATCTACAACCTCTAAGACGAGGTCGCCCACCACCTCCGCAAAGAGTTCCGACCCAGGGTCCTGCACCCTCGGTCCACAGGCCATGTCGTATGTATATAAGGTAACATTAAAATTTCCTCCAAGGAACCAATTAGTCTCCAGGTAGGTATTCCGGATGAGCCTCATCTCCTCCAAAACTGCAATGTTAAGGGAGCCACCCACAACCCCATACCTCGATATAATCAGAAATTTGGTTTGATCTATCCTATCAGCGAGAAGAATAGAAACGGAGTGGACGAGTGTTATCATCTCAACACAGTCAAACTTCCCTTCATTCCAAGCCACGACTAAGCCCCCCCCTCCTCCCCCCCGAGCTACCACTCACTGAAATTGGTCTAAAATATGAGAGGAAAGGACCCGAGACCAAGTTCCACCTCATGGAGTCCCATGAGGAAATGTTGGTCTCCTGGATGCAAACAAAATCTATTTTCCACGACATCATCATAGATCGAATCGCCAACCTCTTGTCGGTCTGCCCCAACCGGTGCACATTCCATGATTTATATTCAACTTATTTTCGAAAGGAGCGCCCTTCATGCTAGGGCACCACTACGGCTCCCGAGCTACCACTCACCAAAATCACTCTAGAATCGAAGAGGAAAGGAACCGAGACCGAGCTCCACCTAACGGAGTCCCATGAAGAAATTTTGGTCTCCTGATGCAAGCAACATCTCTTTTCCACGACGCCATCAAAGATTCAATTGCCAACATCGATATTGTCGGGCTGCATCAACCAGCGCACGTTCCAATCGCCAACCTCTTGTCCGGTTTCCATGATTTATATTGAACTTATTTTCGAAAGGAAGTTTTCCTTATCAGTACGTTTATCCAACTTGTGGCATTGCAAATTTCTCTTATCGAAAGCCAAATATTCTATAACCACGAAATGTTTATCTTGTAGTGAACGCAAAATAATTTATTTTTCCATTTGATAATTATCATGTTAATAGAACTCTGACGAAGTAGTTCTCCCATATTTTTTAAAACATATCAAGCTGATGTTCATACACTTCAAATCGTTGAGAACGAGAGTGAGGATGCTATGTTTTTAGACTTTATTTCATGCAGGATCTGAGAGCAAAGTTGTTCAATATGCATTTGTATGAAAATCAATGTGAGGACATTTGTATGTTTTTAGACTTTATTTCATTACCTTGTGAGTTTAAATTAACGTCAAATTTTAGAGTGAATTGCAATTTTCTAGTTACTTCAAAATCAAGAAAGGGACACCCTTCTAAAGCTTTTTAAACTACATCATTAGCTATATATATTAGCATAGTTCAGCCCGTGCTTTGAGAGGAAGGCAAGTATGAGAAGAGAACCATCATTTATTTATCTTTGGAGCAAATACTTTTATTACTTATTTTAAGATGAACTTCAAGCAAATGGATCTTTTTTTCCGGTGATGATATTTTTTATAATCATTGTTCTTCTACATACATAACAAGACAATTGAATAATTATCCATGTGATAACATAAGAATACAATCATATTGATATTTTGAGGTGGTTTTTATTGTTCTATCTTTGCAATAAAAGAGGACATTTTTATATATACTTATCTCATTATGCTTACAGCTATCACTTACGTACATGTTTACAATAGACATTCATTATATTATCCTAACATTGATTTTTGAACTGGGGATGCACATGATTGCATATAGATATAGATGCCAAAAATTATAAAGAAGAATAATCTTAGTCCTAGAAACTATTCTGGATATAAAATAGAATTAGAGGGGTAGAAATAATATGGACATTTTAAAGGTTAGCGTAAATATATGGGGCTGCCCCTTGCGGGCAGTCAACAAGACTACCCCTCCTCCTATTTTTGGCGTTTTTTTATTTTTTTTGAAAAATATCGTCATGTATATTCATCTATATATCTCTCCTACATATCATTTTGATTTCGTCAGAAACAAAGACTTATATGCTCTCCATCTAGAACAAGTAATTTTAACAGTGTTAGAATTACTGTAATCAACCTATTCTAGATGGAGGGAATATGAGTCTCTGTTTTTAACAAAATTGGAATAACATGTAGGAGGGATATATAGATGAATATACATGGTGATATTTTTCAAAAAAAATAAAATGCTGAAAATAGCGTGGGGGCAACCCCATTAAACCCTAAATATATATGCATTTTGTAAGGTCGATGTCACCTTATCTACGACAACATATCTATTATCAGTCACAAATTAATCCTTGAAGTAACGTTCATTTGTAATACTAGATTCCGAAGTGAGGCAGGAGACACATGGATTATTTGCTTGAACTTTAATATTAACATCACTTAGCTACTCGTGAAGCTCCATTTTCTTTTTTAACATGCTTTTGGTTTTATATTAATTGTTCTGCACGACCTGTTGTGCTTGCTAGTTCTCCACACTTGGATGGTCTAAGCACATGTTCTCTGTCACCATTGAAGAGAAACCTATACGAATCATTGATCGCAGAGATCATCAATTGCGTCGACGCATAGTTCCGATGGTCAAGGTCCTTTGTCAACACCACCAAAAGGAGGAGGCTACTTGGGAGCTGGAAAGTGAAATGCAGGAGAAGTACCCGCAACTTTTCGGTATGTCCCTCTAGTAAGAAATTTCGAGGACGAAATTTTTTTTAAGGGTGGTAGATTGTAACGGCATGGCTATTTTTAGGGAAAAATTTTCAAATGAATTATCTTGGATTAATACATTTAATTAATATGTAAATCCTCTCATTACCCTCTTTAAAAACCCAAGGGATCTTCCCCACACGTCACCCTTATTTTGCAACTTTAGAGAGAGAGAGAGAGTTAGAGAGAGAGAGATGAAGGTTATCTTACCGGCGTCCATCTTCGTCGTAGGAGAAGGCGGCGTCGAATCCGAAGAGGTAGAGAACACGGATTCGTGACGAAAAGAAGGCGCGATGACCACGACGGGTAGAGTTAAGCATTGGATTCGAGGTATGTATCGGCTGTAGGATTTTAATTTCTAAACGTATGTATCGAACTAGGATTTCGTATGAACAATGATCACCTCCAAAATAGATCTAAATGTATGTATTGGTAAATGATCTTACGTATCAATAAAAGTCGTATTCGATTCATGATTTCTGATTTTATGTGTTCTTTCTAGCATTGTGCTCGATTTTCGTTTCCCATCTTGGATCCATATATATTTTATATATTAATTGAGACTCTCGATTTCCCTACCTTGGATCCATGATAGGTCTTTCTTTTAGGATCCATGATGATTTGATTATTCATGATATACTCGCTTACGTTTTTTTGTTAACGTGATACCCTGTAATGTTACACCCTACCAAAGACATTATTACTCTAAATATATAAATTACCATGCAATATTTTAAATTCATGGCTAAAGGTTATGGAGGATGTCTTTTGGAGGATGCCAATGGCCTTCTCCATGATGATTGGTTTTTGATACTTTATATGTCACATTTAGAAAGTCTGCATTAAGAAGAAACACACATATGTCACTAACAATAAAACGGTATACATCAATATTCTTTTACCACTATCGTTTAAGGATTCCAATTATCAGACCTTTTGATAACATCAGGAATATATCTATAGATTATTCGGCTCCAATTCACCTGTAGATTAAAGGGTAAATATTCTCAATTATACGAAATGCTCATATCATCTCTTGATTATTATTATGAGATAATACAATAATTATATTATAGGAACCCTCCATAACCGTATGATTTTTTTATCCTGTTTAACCCATTCACACATGTCCCAATCCAAGTCTATACGGATTTTAATTCGTGAAAATGAGCAATGTCAAGATAATGAACTTGTCAATATTAAAATAATTATTTAAGAGATAATTGCATATCTACTGTTGTTATTGGGAAAAAAATCCAGAACAAAGGGATCTCGCATGGAAGTTACATAAAGAAATTAACCTTATATAGCATTAAACATGATATAAACATTTGTCAAGTATCTAAAATATGAGATGAGTCGGCTTAATAGGAACTACAATGTTTTGTATTCTCTTACATCCAATACAAGACTAATATGTAGTTGCTGTAAAGTATCTTAAGAGAATACCTGTTATTATGAGAACTAATTTTTTTCTATGAATACCATGTGGGGTATCATGTAATTTAACTCATTGATTACAGTATTGCTCATTGGCTATAAGCCTGATGCATACTTTATTAAGTGTTATACATGATGTAATAGATGACAAATACGGTGGCACATAGCACCTTATTATGTAAATATATCTTCCATTATACAAGTATGTAATGATGATTACATAACTAAACATGATAAGGAATCATCGAGTAACTTGTTGCAAAATTTTAAGTTAATCAAGATTTAAGGCACATACTCATTAAGGAGTCATATGGTCGATTGCAAGGGGTCGTATTTGCCGCAAGGGGCAACGCCGCAAGGGGCGTATGGTTGCAAGGAACCACAGAGGCAAAAGCTATGTCCTCTACAGTTGTAGCTACACTGTCATGTCATGCCATGGACCGCAAATGCCAGCGGTTAAAAACGTATAAAAGATACGTAAATGAATGTTGTGCAAGAAAATGCTTTATAAGGAAAAACCATCATGAAAAATGCAAGGAATGGTTTAATAAGAGAATGAACCATCACATGTTATACTAAAATTGGTTTAAGAAAGTTAAACCACCAAAGTCATGGGGGCTAATATGTAAAGTGGTTTATATATTTTATAAGTATGTAAATTGCTTAGCATTTTTATGAATTATGCCCACAAGTAGAGATAAATGTTTGTCATGCCTACTTATGCAATTTACCTACTTTACCTATATAATCATGTTTATGAAAGAAGCCAAGCTAAGCATGATAGGGATCGAACTTAGACATGCATGGGAATTATCCAGGCACGAAAAGATGTGTATACATGAAAATCTAAGTATATAATTTTTTTAACGGGTCAAGGACCGTTAGAATACCCATGCATGGACCCCGATGCATACTGGGCATTAGGCTCATACAAATTATGTTTGTTAATTTCAGGTGAAGAGCAAGGTTGATTGCTTTTTCTAGATCGTGCTACGGGCTCATCGAGATTGCTGGCGTGGTACGATTTATCTGTGAAGATCTAGTGGATATCTATATTCCCGCAGGAACTATCGAGTTGTTATCTTTTTTTTTAATTCTAGATTAGTTAAATTTTTCCAGTTTAGAGTTGTAATAATAGAACTCTAGTTTGAATGGATATTTATGTAATGGATATTATTTTCTCTGCTTATTATGTGCCATTTGTTGATATTTTGGTAACGGGTCGGTCGTGCGATCAATTATCGCCTGCTTCCGCTGATTGTCACGATCCGTTCCGTTACAAATGGTATCAGAGCCAGGATTCCTCTGGGCATAGGATATCCACACTTCTTAGCGATCTAAGATTTATAGATAGAGAGATTTAGTATCACAACTCGTTGACCTTTGTCAACTTTGAATCAGATGGCTCCTCGACGTGCTATTGAAGCCATTGCAGACCGTGACTCATCGACGAGCCAAGAGGCCGTCATGGGTATGCAGAGGCAGATGCTGGAGTTAATGACACTAATGACCCAGCAACAGAAGAGTCAGACGTCCAACTCGGGTGGACTGACTCTAAAGACCTTCATCCAGCACGATCCGCCCACTTTCAAGGGTGAGAATGAGCTGAAAAAAGCCGAACATTGGCTAAGAGAGATGGAGCTGACTTTTGAGGCAACGGATTGTCCCGAGGAAAAAAAAGTGATCTTTGGGACATTTCTTCTACGGGACAATGCAAAGGAGTGGTGGACTTCATGCAAGGGAATCCACTTTTCGGAAACTCCAGTCATTAAGTGGGATGACTTTGTTGAGCGCTTCACTGAGCGTTACATCCCTGAGCATGCTAAGGATGCTAAGCGCCAAGAGTTTATAAATCTCCGACAGGGAAATATGACAGTCGAAGAATATGCAGCGAAATTCCAAGAATTGGAGAAGTATGGCAAGGGTATTTGTGCCAATGAAAAGCAACGAGATAGAAAGTTTATAGAAGGCCTGAATGCGGGACTAAGCATGAAAGTGCTGACTAGAGGTCCCACGACCTTATCTGAGGCGGTTGCAGCAGCAATGGAGATCGATGCAGCATACCGAAGGATACAACAAGCGAATCCTCGGAAGCATCCTTACAAGCCGAACTTCAATGACAAGAGGCGTCACACTGTAACGAATGCCAAGAAGACAAAGACTGATGATGCACCAGCAAACAGGAAGTACACATTTGAGGTGTGCCCGCATTGTGGTAGGAGGCATCCAGGAGAATGCTACAAGCTAAACATTACTTGCTATAAGTGCGGTGAAAAGGGTCACTTAATGAAAGATTGCAAGAAAGATATCAAGGATCAGAAGAAGCCATTCGAGCAGAAAAAGAAAGTAGCAGGAAGAGTCTTTGCTATCACTCCTGAGGATGCAGAAGGTGCCACACGACGGTGGAAGGTACTCTACTAATTGAAAACCATTTATGTCACGTTCTTTTTGATTCTGGTGCCACGCATTCCTTTATCTCGAATGCTTTTGCGAGAAAGTTAAGTTTAGAAGCTGTTGAGCTTCCTTACGCACTTACAGTTTCGTCACCAATAGGTGATATCATTGCCACGGGTACGTACTTAAGGGACGTACCTATTTTGATAAAAGAAGACACCCTCACCGCCAATTTGATATTATTACCCATCACAACCTATGATGCCATCTTCGGAATGGATTGGTTATGGGAGCATTATGCAGCGGTCTATTATCGAGAAAAGAAGGTGGTCCTGAGTAGACCAAATACGGAGGAGATAGTTATTCGGGGCACCTGTAAGGGTGGAAGATTGATTATCTCATCTTTGCAAGCAAGCCGATTACTAGCTGAGGGTAGCATCACATTCCTCGCTAGTATAATTAACACTGAATCATCACATACGCATCTTGAAGATTTAGATATGGTCAGAGATTTTGCCGATGTCTTCCCAGACGATCTTCCTGGATTACCTCCTCATAGAGAGGTTGATTTCTCAATTGATGTGATCCCAGGAACGGCACCAATTTCCAAAGCTCCGTACAGAATGGCACCTGCAGAACTTGAGGAGCTAAAGAAGCAGTTACAAGAACAACTGGATAAGGGATTTTTACGTCCCAGTGTTTCTCCATGGGGAGCACCCATTCTTTTTGTGAAAAAGAAAGATGGGTCTCTTAGACTCTGCATTGATTATCAAGGTCTAAACAAAGTGACCGTGAAGAATAGATACTCGTTACCTCGCATCGATGACTTATTCGATCAATTGCAGGGAGCCACAGTTTTCTCAAAAATTGATCTGCGTACGGGTTATCATCAACTCCGAATAAAAGAGGAGGATATACCAAAGACAGCTTTTAGGACCAGGTATGGTCATTATGAATTCTTGGTCATGCCATTTGGTCTTACTAACGCTCCTGCAGCTTTTATGGAGCTAATGAATAGGGTATTCCGAGAATACCTTGATAAATTTGTCATTGTATTTGTGGATGATATACTGATATATTCATCCGATCCGGAGCAGCATCGAGTACATTTACAGATTGTATTCGAAACTCTAAGGCAACACCAGCTTTATGCAAAATTCTCCAAATGCGATTTTTGGCTGAATAGAGTCGCATTCCTTGGTCATGTGATATCTAAGGACGGCATTGAGGTAGATCCAACCAAGGTAGAAGCTGTGATGAATTGGAGGCAACCCAAGAATGTTTCTGAGATCCGTAGTTTTCTTGGCTTGGCTGGTTATTATCGGCGATTTATTCAGAATTTCTCCAGGATATCGCTACCATTAACAAAGCTCACTCGAAAGGATGTGAAGTTTGTATGGTCTGAAAAGTGTGAGCAGAGCTTTCAAGAATTGAAGCAGAGATTGACTACAGCCCCAATCTTGGCCCTACCGTCAGGTAGTGGAGGTTTTGTTGTATACATAGATGCATAAGGCACTGGACTCGGGTGTGTTCTCATGCAAAATGAGAAAGTCATTGCTTATGCCTCACGACAGCTAAAATCGCAAGAGATGAACTACCCAACTCATGACTTAGAGTTAGCAGCGGTAGTCTTTGCTTTTAAAATTTGGCGGCATTACCTTTACGGTGAAAAATTTGAGGTGCTCAGTGATCATAAGAGCCTCAAATACATTTTCTCTCAGAAGGAACTTAATTTGCGGCAACGACGCTGGCTAGAGTTCCTCAAATATTACGACTTTGCCATCAATTACCATCCAGGAAAAGCAAATGTCGTAGCAGATGCATTGAGTAGAAAATGGGAAGGTAAACTGGCTAGTTTAAAACTTCAGTGGAAGATGGTGAAGGATTTTGAAGATTGGAAGCCCTTCTTGAGCAAATCGAGAAAGATATCTTTTGCAGCACTTAAGATTCAACCAGAGATAATTGGGAAGATCTTGACTGCACAAAAAGTAGATGTTGATCTTCCTAAATTTATAGAAGCATCTAAAAAGGAAGGTTTCGATTTCACCATCGGAATGGATGAAACTATAAGGTACCGCAGCAGACTATGGATTCCACGTGATAATGAGTTGAGGCAGGAGATTCTGGACGATGCACATAGATCGATGTACACTATTCATCCAGGTATAACAAAAATGTACAAGGATCTGCAATGGAACTTTTGGTGGCCAAAGATGAAGAATGACATCGCAGAATTTGTTGCTAGATGATTGGTATGCCAGCAGATCAAGATTGAACATCAGCATCCAGCAGGACCTGTTCAACCCTAGGAGATACCTGAATGGAAGTGGGAGCACATAACGATGGATTTTGTCACCGGTCTACCCAAGACCACAAAACATCGTTATGACACCATATGGGTGATTGTTGACCGATTAACCAAATCGGCACACTTCCTACCTATCCGCTTGGATCAGTCGACGGATAGTTTAGCTGAATTATATGTGAATGAAATCATCAGCCTTCATGGTGTTCCTGCATCAATTGTCTCAGATCGGGATTCACGTTTTACCTCTCGTTTATGGAAGAGTTTTCAGGATGCTATGGGCACTCAATTGAAGTTTAGCACTTCTTTTCATCCGCAGACTGATGGTCAGTCAGAAAGGACCATCCAGACACTAGAGGATATGTTGAGAGCATGTGCTCTAGATTTTGTGGGCAGTTGGGATAGACACCTTCCATTAGTGGAGTTTGCATACAATAACAGTTACCATTCGAGCATCAAGATGGCACCCTATGAAGCATTGTATGGGAGACCTTGCAGATCACCTTCATGCTGAAGTGATGTTGGCAAGAAGCACATCTTAGGACCGGAACTTGTTCAGACAAGTAAGCAGGGTGTTGATTTAATCAGAAAGAGATTGTTGGCAGCTCAAAGTAGGCAAAAATCTTATGCTGATCGTCACAGAAGAGAGTTGAGTTTCGAAGTTGGGGAGCATGTGTTCTTAAAGATCTCTCCAACTAAGGGCATCTTACGATTTGGCAAAAGGGGGAAGCTCACTCCCAGATACATAGGACCTTTTGAGATTCTGCAGAGGATTGGAGAGGTGGCATATCGTATTGCATTACCACCTCAATACTCGAAACTTCATGATGTATTCCATGTGTCTATGCTGAGGAAGTACATTCCTGATCCTTCACATGTGATCGAGCATGAGGTCATTGATATTCAGCCAAACATGACCATTGAAGAGAAACCTATACGAATCATTGATCGCAGAGATCATCAATTGCGTCGGCGCATAGTTCTGATGGTCAAGGTCCTTTGGCAACACCACCAAAAGGAGGAGGCTATTTGGGAGCTGGAAAGTGAAATGCAGGAGAAGTACCCGCAACTTTTCGGTATGTCCCTCTACTAAGAAATTTCGAGGACGAAATTTTTTTAGGTGGTAGATTGTAACGACATGGCTATTTTTAGGAAAAAATTTTCAAATGAATTATCTTGGATTAATACATTTAATTAATATGTTAATCCTCTCATTACCCTCTTTAAAAACCCAAGGGATCTTCCCACACGCCACCCCTTATTTTGCAACTTTAGAGAGAGAGAGAGAGTTAGAGAGAGAGAGATGAAGGTTATCTTACCGGCGTCCATCTTCCGTCGTAGGAGAAGGCGGCGTCGAATCCGAAGAGGAAGAGAACACGGATTCGTGACGGAAAAGAAGCGCGATGACCACGACGGGTAGAGTTAAGCATTGGATTCGAGGTATGTATCAGCTGTAGGATTTTAATTTCTAAACGTATGTATCGAACTAGGATTTCGTATGAACAATGATCACCTCCAAAATAGATCTAAATGTATGTATTGGTAAATGATCTTACGTATCAATAAAAGTCGGTATTCGATTCATGATTTCTGATTTTATGTGTTCTTTCTAGCATTGTGCTCGATTTTCATTTCCCATCTTGGATCCATATACATTTTATATATTAATTAAGACTCTCGATTTCCCTACCTTGGATCCATGATAGGTCTTTCTTTTAGGATCCATGATGATTTGATTATTCATGATATACTCGCTTACGTTTTTTGTTAACGTGATACCCTGTAATGTTACACCCTACCAATGACGTTATTATTCTAAATATATATAATTACCATGCAATATTTTAAATTCATGGCTAAAGGTTATGGAGGATGTCTTTTGGAGGAGCCAATGGCCTTCTCCATGATGATTGGTTTTGATACTTTATATGTCACATTTAGAAAGTCTACATTAAGAAGAAACACACATATGTCACTAACAATAAAACGGTATACATCAATAATCTTTTACCACTATCGTTTAAGGATTCCAATTATCAGACCTTTTGATACATTCAGGAATATATCTATAGATTATTCGGCTCCAATTCACCTGTAGATTAAAGGGTAAATATTCTCAATTATACGAAATGCTCATATCATCTCTTGATTATTATTATGAGATAATACAATAATTATATTATAGGAACCCTCCATAAGCGTATGATTTTTTTATCCTGTTTAACCCATTCACACATGTCCCAGTCCAAGTCTATACGGATTTAATTCGTGAAAATGAGCAATGTCAAGATAATGGACTTGTCAATATTAAAATAATTATTTAAGAGATAATTGCATATCTACTGTTGTTATTGGGAAAAAATCCAGAACAAAGGGATCTCGCACGGAAGTTACATAAAGAGATTAAACTTATATAGCATTAAACATGATATAAACATTTGTCAAGTATCTAAAATATGAGATGAGTCGGCTTAATAGGAACTACAATGTTTTGTATTTCTCTTACATCCAATACAAGACTAATATGTAGTTGCTGTAAAGTATCTTAAGAGAATACCTGTTATTATGAGAACTATTTTTTCTCTATGAATACCATGTGGGGGTATCATGTAATTTAACTCATTGATTACAGTATTGCTGATTGGCTATAAGCCTGATGCATACTTTATTAAGTGTTTATACATGATGTAATAGATGACAAATACGGTGGCACATAGCACCTTATTATGTAAATATATCTTACATTATACAAGTATGTAATGATGATTACATAACTAAACATGATAAGGAATCATCGAGTAACATGTTGCAAAATTTTAAGTTAATCAAGATTTAAGGCACATACTCGTTTAAGGAGTCACATGGTCGATCGCAAGGGGTCGTATTTGCCGCAAGGGGCAACGTCGCAAAGGGGCGTATGGTTGCAAGAAACCACAGAGGCAAAAGCTAAGTCCTCTACAGTTGTAGCTACACTGTCATGTCATGCCATGGACCGCAAGTGCCAGCGGTTAAAACGTATAAAAGATACGTAAATGAATGTTGTGCAGAAAATACTTTATAAGGAAAAACCATCATGAAAAATGCAAGGAATGGTTTAATAAGAGAATGAACCATCACATGTTATACTAAAATTGGTTTAAGAAAGTTAAACCACCAAAGTCATGGGGGCTAATATGTAAAGTGGTTTATATGTTTTATAAGTATGTAAATTGCTTAGCATTTTTATGAATTATGCCCACAAGTAGAGATAAATGTTTGTCATGCCTACTTATGCAATTTACCTACTTTACCTATATAATCATGTTTATGAAAGAAGCCAAGCTAAGCATGATAGGGATCGAACTTAGACATGCATGGGAATTATCTAGGCACGAAAAGATGTGTATACATGAAAATCCAAGTATATAATTTTTTTAACGGGTCAAGGACCGTTAGAATACCCATGCATGGACCCCGATGCATACTGGGCATTAGACTCATACAAATTATGTTTGTTAATTTCAGGTGAAGAGCAAGGTTGATTGTTTTTTATAGATCGTGCTACGGGCTCATCGAGATTGCTGGCGTGGTACGATTTATCTGTGAAGATCTAGTGGATATCTATATGCCCACAGGAACTATCGAGTTGTTATCTTTTTTTTTAAATTCTAGATTAGTTAAATTTTTCCAGTTTAGAGTTGTAATAATGGAACTCTAGTTTGAATGGATATTTATGTAATGGATATTATTTTTCTCTGCTCATTATGTGCCATTTGTTGATTTTTTGGTAACGGGTCGGTCGTGCGATCAATTATCGCCTGCTTCCGCCGATTGTCACGATCCGTTCCGTTACAGTTATCCTTAAGCTGTGGGCTAATAAAGCAATTGTACGTGTCAACGATGAAGCATTGGCAATAAGTTATTCTGATGAACATTCACCCTCGATGCTAGGGGCCAGATTGATAATTGGGGTTTGGTTGGGATGCCTTGGGAATAGTAAACTGTTCGGAACGTTCGGAGGGATGGAACGAGGGGTACACGGTGTGTACCGATATACACCAGCAACCAAACTGCCCATAATTATGCTCCTTGTTCTCGTATTCCTTTACCCCGATCAATTGATGCAAATAGGGATGTAAGATATGGAAATATATATTAGTATATATTCCATTATTGTTTTAGATAGATTTTAACATCCATATCCGTACTCAAAAGGGACACGGATACAAATATCACTTTGATATTCCACAAATATTTGTATTCATATTTGTATATTTGTTTTCATGTATGAATACATTTGTATATTTATTTTTAATCATATATAATATTTTCGTATCATGTGTATTTTATATAGAACATGTAAATTTAAGCTAATATAAAATATTTCTAATAATATTCATATATAATTAGCATCTGTTTGAGATTAATATATGTTTTTTAAAGATATGATAACATAGTTTATATATACGTCAATATCTTTAAATTTGGTAATACATTACTGTCCATTCATTTGCAAACCTTCCAGTTTCCTCTACTAACCCTCCGTCATCTCCCTCGTCTTGTCTTCCGACCCTCTCAAACCTCGCCTTCCTCTGGCTCGTGATTGCGTCTCGCATGTATGCGTACCATCCCTCCTTCCTTGTAGCCAAATGCACGAACCCTCTCTGTTGCTCCATCAATGGTTGCAAATCTCCTACTTTCCTCCCTCGTTCGCCACAGCACACTACATTGGGGGTTTCTCTAGTAGGAATGATTCAATCTCCAAAACGCCTGAAACTGGTAGCTTTGTATCATCGGAAATGGGGCATCTAGTCACCATTAATATCAGAAAGATATATGTCAGAAACTTATACACACCAAGTTACAAAATATCGCCAGTTTTCGATTATCTTGAAAAGTTTAGATGTGTAAATTACAGAACTGTCAAGCGAGTAGGTAATGGAACGGAAGACCGGTGAAGAATCAAGACATGATAGCATGTCGAAGTTAAGGGTATAACTTATTCCGAACATAAAATTATGCTACACATGAGAATGAGCTGACACAGATTCAAGGTTGGACACACCAATGATTTCAGATCTGGATGGTGGAATGCGGCCCTCTAAGAAATCTGGAGAGTTGAATGATCACTCAGAAACATTGCCCAAGATTTTACATGTTATTGTCAAACTTATGATTCCTATGAGTAAAGACTCCATCAATTTCACAAGGATATTGTATTCAAGGATGAGTCTGCCTCCTGTTTGAGATCAGGAAGCAATTTTCTCAATACTTGATAAATAATTAGTTGCGCATTCATCATCCAAGTATTGACATTTTGGAATAAGATGATGAGCTTTCCTCCTTAAACTCTTATAAAAGAAATTTTATATAATATAATATACATGCTCATTTCATAAGAAAATGCTATTTAGATAATATAATAGTTGATAAATGTCCAAATAGATGTATGGTTGATGCTGTTCGAAGCCAAACATTAACGCAATATCCCTTTCTCAGTCCAATTATGTCCATTTTTTGTCCCATTCAATGTGTCCCCATAAATCTGTCCCACCAGGATGACTTGGATGATATATACCTTTGGCTACTCGTCTAAGAAATGATGCACGTCGAAGCAAAATATGTATTGAAGATTTGTTTTCTAGCAGCAATAAATGGATTTTCATTGTTAGCTTCTCGTGTCATATATTTTAGAATTCCTTTTTAAAATCGAACTGGACATCTTATATTAATATTTCAGTGATTAATTGGTTTGTTTGTGTTCCATTAGTAGTATTAAAAACGGTTCAACTCAAAGTTGTGGGATACGAAATCTCTCGCCTTCTCTTCCTTTCTGCAAATCCGTGGCTCCCTTCCTGATCTCCTCCTCGCTACAGGTATGCCGTTACTTCCTCCTCTCGTACTCCCATAGCCAGCGGGCACCGATCGACATGTTCTTTGCCGTCAAAGGCCACTGTTTTGAACGGAATGGTGTCTTCTACGTGAGTTGTTCTTTGTTTTAGGTCGACTCTGCTTTTGTTCTATGGTTGTGCGCACAGTTTGTAGATAAGGAATTTTGTACGCGGATCCGTTGTTTCGTTTTTGATCGGAGAGCGGAAGACGGGTCAAGGTTTTCAGGAGTTTGTCTTTGCAGGGACTTCAGCCTGAATGGGAAGAATTGCACGCTGTGGTCTTAAGATTGTTCTAGTTTTTGCGAGGTTGTCTACTGGGCTCATCACTAAATATAGTTGTTCTTGTGTTGTTTCCAGATATGGCGAACTGCTTCCAGTTAATCGCTGGAAATGGAGAGTTCAATTCTTGTGGCCTTGAACGATTTGCCGGGCTGGAAAGAGCTGGTGTCTCTTGTGCCGTCGTCTCCATCATCGGTCCGCAGAGTAGTGGTGAGAAATTTCAATTCTTTCTGTCTGCTGAAATGTATATTAGGATGAAACCAGAATACTTCACTTATGTTCATCAGAGATTCAATACACATGAATAAATTAGAAGTTTATGAGAAAAATACCGTAATAAGAGTCTTGTTACGGGATTCACTTCTATGTATGTCAACTCTCTATGTATGTGATTCATGATTAAAGGTAGAAATAGGCATTTGAATTTTCATATACTTAAAAAAAGAAGAGAAAAACAGTTGAGAAGATGTTTTTCCCCTCTCTCTTCCATCCGCTCTTTTTCACCTTCTTCCCTTGAATAATGAGAAAGGAATACGATAAAAAAAGGGAACGTATGTGAGTTTTAATAGCCTTATTGGGTCTTTGGAGTGTAACAGGATATTGCAAATTGCCTTTACTCATCAAAATAGTTACTTAGTCATGTCCAATACACACTTTTATTTGACGGATGATGATAGGTGCTCCTAGGTTGATCAACATGATTATTTGTTGAGAATAGATCAAATCTTACAATACCATTGTTGATGTGATCAGAACGGGGTAGCAAGTTTCGGTCTTGGAGGGCATGTGGTATCCATCAAGTCAGATCTGTCAATCATTATATCAGCTGCTCTCCTGGCGCGTGACACCCGAACCAATTAATGCTCAACAACAATTAACATGCAGATATATATGTAGTAAGTGTAAAGTAGAGTTAAAATTTATTATAACTCTACAAGAATGTGTATAGGGACAAGCAATAGAGTGTCAAACCATAGAGAGCAAATGGTGGATAGCTCAATTATTAATAATTATTGTTAATTCATAATAACTATTTTTGTATTATGAGCCTTTTCTAATTTTATGTGGGTTTTTAATTATGTTTAATTTTTATGAATTTTTAATTGTTTTATATATTTTGTATTTTTTTAAATTTCTTAAGTATTCTTTTTTTAGTTTTTCAAAATTTTGTTTATTTTTAATTTTTAAATTAGAATATGTAATAATATATATAAAAATAATAGTAATATAGATAATATAAGGAATATATGTGTACATAGTATATATAAAGTATTATATTTTCAATATACATGAATATAGTCAAAATTTAACAAAAAGATAATGTTTTATGTTTTCGATATTTTTCTCTTTTTTTGATTATATTTGTATATTATTTTACTATTTTTAAGTATTTTTAAAGTATTTTTAATTGTTTTATATATTTTTTATTTTTTTAATTTCTTGAGTATTCTTTTTTAATTTTTCAAAATTTTGTTTATTTTTTAATTTTTAAAATAGAATATGTAATAATATATATAATAATACTAGTAATATAGATAATATAAAGAATATATGTGTACATAGTATATATAAGGTATTATATTTTCAATATACATAAATATAGTTAAAACTTAACAAAAAGAAAATGTTTTATGTTTTCGATATTTTTCTCTATTTTTTGTTATTTTTGCATATTATTCTACTATTTTTAAGTATTTTTAAAGTACTAAATATGTCAATATAGTATATAAAATACTTAGCCTAGATAGTTTTAGGTTTAATATAAATAAATAAATTCAAAATTAATAAACATTAGTTTTTATATACAATATTTATAATATAGGAATTCAAAGACAGAAAGAAGTATTTTTGGATTTTTTTACATTTTTTAGCAATTTTATAATTTTTTTATATTTTAAAAAAATTTTTGTTCTTATTTTGTAATTTTTAGTGGTTTTTGGATAGAAGCTAAACGATAGTAAAATAATCCTACTCTAATTTTTTATTTTTGAGAACATTTTTGTATTTGTTTTGTGAATTTTTGAAATCTAAACTATGGACAATACAAGGTTCCTGATTTTTAATCTATAAAAAATATAGTTAAATGTCTGAAGAAAAAAATATGTGCTAGGATTTGATCTGAGGCATCTAACTTAATATTCCTAAAATTTATGCATAATCAGAAACATTTAATAAAAATAAAATATAAGAAATTAAATTATACAACAAAACATGGATCTGGATTTAATTTTATGAGACTATATTTGCATTCAATAACACAATAAAGAAATATACATGCATACAATGAAAAAACTATAATAATAAATGTAACCAACGCTTGGTAGGGGTATAAATGAAAATATAATAAGTTACAGGTCAAGCTATGCAATTTGTCCCAAAATATTAAACTAATTAGACAAATTAGGAGACTAAAACTAGATGTACAAAGTGAAAGGGGCTTAGGTGCAAGATACATAGCTACCTCATGCGGGGAGCCACATAAGGTGACTCAAACTGGACCTAAATGCAAATTGTGAAAGGAAGGGGGTCCAAACGTAAATATAGTAGAAACATTACGACATTAAATACAAGTTTAACTATTAAATAATAAATATAAAAAGGGGGGTGAAAGGTGCAAAATACCCACCCATGCGCTAACCAATGGTCGCGATTAGTTCACTTAAACCAAGACGACTAAGATTAGACCATATTTCAACAATAGATGGATGAGGCGCTATCTAAGTTTTATCAGAAGGTAGGGGTGTGCCTCAATTTGATGGTTGTTATACCAACTGGAGAGTGTTCCAAATCCAATGGTGAGGACAAGCTCTGAAAGAACTAGTGATGAACACATCTTAGGGGTGCTTCAATTTGGCATATCCCCTCGCTCCATGGATGAATTGAGCATCTGAGATGTTCGATGCCTTTCTGGAAGTACTCCGCGGCTAAAGAAGGAGCTAATGGGGTTCATATCCAATTGGTGGGGATCTGAAGGTCAATAAAGTAGCTCACACCTGGGGGCCCTGAACAAGAACAAATCAACCCCTGAAGGGCTCCTAGAAGCTCATATCGTGCACATAAAGACTCAGGGTTCAAGGGTGATGCCCTTGACTCGAATACCAATAGGAATAGGTGAAGATGGTTCGCGACGAAGGTCCTCGACATGCGGTGGAGAAGAGGGACCTGAACTCCTTGTTATTCACAAGATTAGGGGTTGAAATAAGTCGATATGATGAAGTGTGCATAGGGGAACGAGGTGAGGTGGTCCAAGCAATGAAGGGGTCGGGGACTAGTGGAACAAGGCTGGAGCCGAGTGCTCTAATGCACTGAGATTGTTTTAGGATATTCAACAAGCAAGATAAAATTGGACTAAACTAATCTAGGATCTCACACTAAGTAATATAGACTCAAAATAACCTAAGATAAAGTTGTTCACCAGGTCACAAACACGTAGGAGTAGAGCTCGCATAGAGAAACTCCGGCGAGGATCTAACTCACCTCCGATCGAGCTCCTCCTCGCTTTGAATAAATAAGACACGCCTTCTGTCGCAAGAGGCATCCTCCAGAAGTCAATCTAAGGGGATAACGATGGAAAAAGAGGGATTAAACCTTGAATTGAGGAACATGAAAGCTTTTTATAGCAAAGGTGGGAGGGGTCCAAAAATTAGGGTTTGTGATTTGTTAGATGGAGCTGTAAGTTAACGAAAGGTATGGCGTGAATGATCTTTCCTAGGAGAGGGAATTGCATAAAAATGTTTGAAGTATGGATCAAGGGATCTGAAAGAGAAATTCAACAAAGATGAGATGAACAAAGGTCTGACATGAGCCACCCGCATAGAATGTACAATTAACCCGAGGTCACTATAGGAGGCTCTTGACTGAGCCACCTCAATCGAATAAGGACAACAGTAGAAATAAAAAGGAAAATAATTCTAAAAGGACTACTAAATGAATATAGTTAAAAAATCAAAACACAAAAAATGTTTATCATTTTTCATATTATTTTATGATTATTTTTTATTTTTATAATTTTGTATATTAGATATTTTTGTTTATATATTATTTTGTAAGTTTCTATTTATGTATATTTTCTATATCTACATTTGCTTTTAGTTATTTTCGTATATAATGTCATATTTTAATATTTTATTTATTTATGATATATTTTAATATATATTTACATATTTTTATGATTTTTGATATATATATATTTATATGTGTAAATAAATGCATGTCTAATACCTTATAGATATATTATATATGTATATTGTATTTAATATTTATATTTGGTATTTTTAAAGTGTTTTATTTATGTTTAAATTTTAATTATATACAAGTTTTTAAAAATATAAAAGGAGTAAAAATGTTATGATTAAAATATTTAAATATTATACACATGTACATAGTACAATAGTACCCCAAAACCAACTCTTGTATCTTAACTCTATTTTTAATGAAACCAAATTCACTAGATAGATAATATAACTTTAAGAACGTAAAAGTTAGTTTGGTCCAATTTGAATTTATATGGAGAAAATATTGATATGTGAAGTTCGATTTACTGCTTTTTCATCTGTGTCCCGGAGGCACAGTATATTATTTTTGTGTGCAATATATATATATATATGTATATATATGTACAAGTTTCATGTTGATCATTTTATTTTTTGGCTTATTTTTAAGAGTATAAATTAAGGTTTCTATATACAATATATACCATTATCTCCTTCTACTTTATTCCTTGTTGACCCAGTCAACGTTGACTTGTTCATGGGGTTTAAGGCCATTCAGTATCTTTGATACTGAATTTATTTTTATTTTATTTTCCTTATTATTTTATTTTAGATTTAAAATAAGAATTGATGTATTATTTACAAGTAAATTTTGAATATTAATCTGCACAAGTTAGTATAATTTACATGTGTTTTGATCAGGATTTAATTGCAAAATGGAAGAATAAGGGTAGATGAATGTCTGTTCATCACCCCCCCTATACTTACCATTGCTAGTCCCTATCAAATACTTATTAGAAGAGTATGTGAATAAAAATAGAAAAATAAAGAAAATAAAAATAAAGAAAGATTGAATGATTATGACTTTTAAACTTATCTTCACGTAATCAAAGTTTAGAGCTGAATTAAGACCTTTGGATAGTTAGTTTGTTGAATCTTATTGGAATTAGATTTAAAACTTAACAGCCCTCATGTTTCACAAGTCGCCTCAATATCCAAGTCAGAATAAGTCTATTCATACGCATACCCTTTTGACTATGAGTCTTACTTGTACAGTGAAAGTATATGTATCTCTTCTCAAATAACGATGAACAATCTCCCTTAGTAAGATAACCCTAATTCCCCAGTCTAGCTACTCTTTCCTCGAGGAGTGAGGTATTCCCTTCTAAGATCAAGTACAACCGGCTCAAGAAGAGGGGGTAGATAGAAGAATGGATTGTGATTAGTGTAGTCCAAATCCTATGGAGTTTATCCAGTACAGACAAGTCTCCTACTGCATGAAACCTTGAGTTTTTATTTTGAAACATAATGCCTTCCTTATTTCATTCATACTCCAACATGATTTCATATTATTTGACTTTTTCCATCTATTCTTTTTGGAGTTTTTTATTGCATTTTTTGGTACTATATACAATAGCATTTACCTAAGGAATTTTTCCTCGTGATCCAATAGACTATCCCTCTTTCTAAGCTTTATTGCAACCCACATCTCATATCTTTAGACGTCCATGCCATTAGATCAGGTTGGGGGACACTAACTACTTATTGTGACTACGTATGTTTCCACACGTGTGCTTCCTCAAGCTGAGGAATCCTATCGTTACCACCTCCCTAGAGTTGACCTAAGTGTAAACTAAAATATTAAAGTCAGGTCATTATCCGTAAGAGTCGTGTGTGCGCTTCGAAATACTCTACTTAGGCTAATCAATACGACATGTGAACATAGTCTTGCGGAATGAAAGAATTAAGTCTCATGACCTTAAAATTCTTATTTTAGTTCCTATAAGGTTCTTATGAAGTTAAGTGGATTAAGGTATGAGCCAAGATTCAATATTCAGATTTACTTAGATTTGTTCGATTGTAAAAATCATTCAAAAAAAGGCTTATGCAATCAAGAAAATATTTTTATTAAACCATTTTCTACTTTAGAACATTTTACGGATTTCTGAAAAAAAATGCAAATTTTTAATATTTTGAAAATATTTTTGATTTTTTTAGGATTTTTGAATTTTTGTAATTTTTATGGAATTTTTGAAAAAACAAAATACTTAGTGAATTAGATTTATTCACCTGTTCACAAATTTTACACATATTAACAACGAATTTGTAAATGTTGTGTTTAGGTTTTTTTATAATCATATAAAGAATTTGGTATAACTATATGCATGTTTTATTCGAAAATTTTTATGAGGATGTTATATACTGTGTTCTCAAAATAATTTGAAATTATTTTTGCAAACATTTGTCAATCAATTTTAAAACATATTTTGCATATATAAAAAACAAAGATATTTTTTAAAATAGTTTTACATAGTTTTTACAAACATTTTACAAGATATTATTTTTTTGAAATGGTTTAAAAATATTTTCCAAAGGTTTTCAAAAGATTTTTCAAATGTTTTATAACCATTTTCAAAACTATCTTGCAAATAGTTTCAAATAAATTTTTATAAATACTTTGAAAATTTTTATACATATTTACATGAGGGTATTCTTATAATTGATTTATTGTATGCCCTTACCCACTAGAGTATATTATCCATATTATTTAAAATGCGAAAATATGAGTTATGACTAACGTGTATGTACAATATATACGACCCCTTATACTTAGACCAAACTATATCCTTGTAGTTGTTCAAGAGAAATAAATAAAGACATAATTCATGCTAAGTATAGAAAATCCTATACTACAATGAGTCAAAATAAGAAGTTGGTCAACTCTCCTATAATTAGGACATGCTATACCTAAGTATAGCAGACTATACACAAAGTGAGGATGATCAAGAATTAGAATGTACGAAATTATCAACGACTCGGCTCGTCCTCCTATACTTAGGGTAAAATATCCCCAAGTATAAAAATAATATCCACAAGCTAAGAAACAAGAGAGAGAATAAATGAAGAATAACCCAAATACACTCATCCACCTACTTAGGATGAAGTATATCCTATAATGTAAGAATAAAAGAAATGAAAAAGAAATAAAAAGAATAAAAGAAGAAAAGGAGAAAAGGAGAAAAAGAAATGATATTTTTGGATTTTTTTAGTGTAGGATCCTTTAGTTGTTGGGAGCTCTTCTTGAAATACCACATTGATGGAATCGACAACAGATATGAATGTCTCATGCTCGAGATATGACTTTAGGAATTGTCCGTTGACAATGAATGGTTGTGTTTCAGATGAAAATACAAATAATATCATACTACCATGATCATATACACGTCTGACTAAGCAGCTTGCTTAGAATCAATTTCTACTTTGCATCAAACAACCAGATCTTTTGAATAGACTCGATAATCTTCCTTCGGATATGCTTATCGTCTTATCATCTGCATAGTCTCTGAATTCAAGCAATCAGTTCAGATCAATCTTCTTGTTCTTGCTGGTGATGACACGTGTTTTGCAAGGGTCTAAAATAATATCCTCATGGAGAGTAAAGATAAAATATCATTGAGTGACCATTCACAAGACCACATGGTCAATCAACAATTATCCCATAGAAGAAATAAATCAATTAAGAATTTATTATACCAAACAATAAGATGTACATTGGACAAGTACAATAGGGGTCAAAACAATAATATGTACATTGGACAAGTACAATAGGGGTCAGACTAAAGGAACAACGAAGAATAGAGAATCAAAATTGACCACAAGAAGACAATGAATGATTTTGGGTATTTTAGGGATTTTTGGATTTTTTTGAGGGTTTTTTATTATTATTTTTTTCAATTTTTATTTTATAATTTTTAAGATTTTTTAATTTTATAATTTTTATTTCATTTTTTTATATTATCTGATTTTTAATTTTATATTGGGTAATAATATATATATATATGTAGAGTTAGTTTTTATATTTATAAAAATGATTATAAATACTTAAAATTCTCAAAATAGTTTTTTTGATATATTTTTTTTCAATTTTATCTATTTTTTATTTTTTTCTTGTAATTTTTACTATTTTTTATATTTTAATTAAATTAATAGGCAAAATAATTAACCAAATAAATAGATCGAAATATTTTGGAAATTAAAATAGCTAGAACCTTCATTCCTATAACTATTTTTGATATAAAATAAATATAATAAATAAAATCAAAAAACATAAATGAATATTTTTAGGATTTGTAGATTTTTTATAATTTTTATAAGTATTTTGGAGCTTTTAGATTTTAGTCTTTTTCTTTTTCTATTTTAGTGTTTTTTCGTCTATAAGCTCAAAATCAATAATAAACAAGATATATTTTTTTTGAAAAATTTTCAATACTATTATATTTTTTGGAATTTTAATAATCAAGTAGGGAGTAAAAGCTCTCTTTTTATTTTTACTAAATAGAAAATAAGCCTTCAATACCCAAACAAAAATATATGTGACAGATAGATATATCAGGTACTTATGGGAATTTTCTACAATTTTTTAAGGGCCTGGAGATATTTTCATAAAATAAAATTTACTCAATAAAATGCATACTGAAAGGGGCATTTATTTAAAGTTTATGGACCCTTGTCGAACAACTTATAGAATATTAAGGCCAAAAATGCAAATTTTCCAAATAATATCCAATAAACAATACCTAGAGGGGTATTTTTGTAAGTTAATAAATGCCTAGGGGGACAGATGCAATTGTTCCAGAAAATATTATGCTATTAATCTAAAAACAAGGGCTAAATCGAAATACAAAGAGCCTAGGGTCTTTGGTGCAAAAAGCCCAATATGTGAATGCACGTGAGGTGATGTATCTTTGAAAAATCGACCGATGGAGTCATCTAAAAATAAACAACCATCATTGTAATGATCGGTTGAAATTCACAGAAAATTTATTTCTTTTTTAATTAATACTCTTAAACTCAAGTGTATTGTGTCAAGTACGGGAGCGTCGAACTCAGGGAGGCAAGTTGTTGGAAACTATAGTTGAACTATAGAAAATTGAGGTTTTATAGTTTCCTAAATTTTTTGTTTAGGGATTTTCTTGATTTTTATTTAATTTTTATGAATTTTATATTTTTTGACCAGTTTATGAATTTTATATTGTTTTGTGAATTTAAGTATTTTACAATTTCTTATTATTTTAGAAAATATTTTGCAATTTGTATTTAGTATTTATTTTATTAATTTTATGTTTTTATTTTGTTCTAATGTTTTTATGAATGTTTAAAAGGTTTTTAGGATTTTTATGGCTTTTGTGTTATTTGAAATGTTGAAAACAAGATGTTTCTTAAAAACTATGAATTATTTTCAATTTTTAAAATTGAAATCAGAAAAAAAAATAATTTTATTTTATTTTTATTAAAATGTAGATGAAATTATCTTCAACATGATAGGTTTTACGTTTTTATGGGAATTTTCTCGAATTAGTTATGAATTTTTGTAGGTATAATGTATTTTGTTTTTTATTATTTTTCTTATGTGGTTTTTATTTTGTTTTTGTTTTTCTATGTAAAATAGGGTAAAATATATTAAGGGTAATTTTTATCAGATTTTTAACAAAGTTTTTGTATATATATTTATAAATTTTTAAAGTTTGTTATTATTTTTTATTTTTTAAAATGATTTATTAATAATATTTTTTAATTTTTTTCAAAATTTACTCTATACTGTTTACAGTATAGTATAGGGTACTTTTATTATTTTTTAATATTTTGTATTTTATTTGATGGTTATATGGTGTATATTTGTAGGTATATACCATTAGGGTTATTAGTGTAATTATCTGGAAAGTATAATGGCACGTGAGTAAAATGTTTGAGTCCAAGTGGTGCTGCCACAAATTGCCCAAGAACCACATGCTCTATCACGTGAACGCCCAACTTCTTGGAACTGTAATCAAATCGATGAAACTTCGAGAAGGATCTTAAGCGGTGGAAGTGGCTTGGCCTCGTTGCGACCCGTGGTTATATGTACACCCTTGGATCAGATATGATCCAAGGGTCAATGTATAATCTAGAGTTTTGTTTATATTCTTCCCCCCTTTGTCCTAGAGATGGCAGAAGTTCAAGGGCAGAAGGGAAGGTTGATCGATGTAGTTACAAATCGATGCTCAGACATGCAAGGACAGTTCGAGGCTCGTTGCGCAGTGATGCTTGGCTCCAGCTGCAAGTGTGATGATGCCGGATGAAACGTCATCTTCATATCTCTGATGGTGCTTCGTTTAAGCCATGGGTATTCTGTTATCTCAAATCTCCTTTCGCCTCCAGGACCTTGATGGTAAGCTATAGATGGTGCTCATTCGTTTCACGAGAAGGTGTGCTCAATCTCCTGTTGATATGATTTGACCTCAGGCACGCAACAATAACTCGATATCTTTCTACAAATGATCAATGGACTGCAAGCTCAAATAAGGCTCAAGGTTGATAAACCTCTGCCAAATGTCATAAGAAATGGAATTGAATAGGTGATCCTTTGCATGTGAGGGATGAGGATCAAGTCTCTGATCACTGTGCATGATTAGAGATGATCATAACTGTGAGTTAGAATGTGAATTGATGGGAACACAAAGATGAGATGGATCAGAGCTAGGATGAAATGATTTTGGGATTCGGGTTTGATCAAAATATGGAGAAAATGAGGAGATTGAGAGAATTGAGAGCAAATAGTGGCCTGGACTAAGAAGAGAAGGGATGAATGGGGAATGAAGAGGAGAATTAGAAAACATAACCAGGACAAAGGCAGAATATGTAGATGAGCTCACCTGAGAATGGGAGCACAAAGCTCCAAGTGATTGCCTCAACGATCGGCGGAAGTCAGAGGCACGACGCACGCGCATGACAGAGCGAAGCTCCACAACTTGCGACAATGATCTCACCTTCCTCTGTTCTTTCAACCTCGCACTCGACGAAGGATGGAAACATGGACTACTACTCCGTCTCTCGATCTCTTTTGGAGTTTTTGGGAAGAAGCGTGGAAATGGCAGATGCTCGATGATGGATCCTGGGTGCCCTATTTATAGGAGGGGGGAGTCTTGGAGCTCAAGTAACCCGATATGTTCACCGCCGGTGGAGGAGAGGAGCGCAGGTGGTTGGAGGAACGGTCGTCCACTAAGGTCTTTGGTGGCGTCGAAAGAGGAAGATGGGAAGAAGGGGTTGGGTGCAGGGAAGAAGAGATGAACAGGAGGAGAGCGAAAGAAAAATAAAACAATTAATTAACTAATGATTAAATAAGGAATTAGATTATGTAATGAAATTAAGATATAATTAAGTATATATTTAAATAATTAAGTATGTAGTTAAGTAAAAAATAATTTATTAAGAATTACGTATATTAATTAAATAATTTTTTAAATTGATAATAAATAAATAAAGAATCATTTATTTTAATTTATTAATAGAGTATTAATAAAGTGTCAAATATGATAATATAAATTAAGGTACATTGTACAATACACACACAACAATACGGTCCCGAAACCCACATTTTGCATATTAATTTCGATTTTAGCGGAATCAGTGTCATTTGATATATAATTAAATAAAGCAAACTTTCAAACTGAGTTTGCCCAAATCGTGGTCTATATGGACGAGTTATGAGGTTAGGAAAATTTAGGTAGCGGCTTCAGGTTTTATTGGCAATTTGACTTAAGTTATATTTTATATTAATTTTTAAATATATTTTAGAAATAAAATTAAGTTAAATAGAGTTACAGTTATCTATTTAGAAAATCAGGAAGTTTTTTACATATAATACATATAGACAACGGGGCCTAAATGCAAAACTCACATGTTTTACTCTAACATTTTTTTTGATATTTTTAATAAATAGTATTAAATATAAAACGAAGTTTATAAGTGAGTTTGTCGATTTGGAGTTTTCTATAAATAGTTATGAAACTTGGAAGTCAAGCTTTTACGACTTTTTCGGTCTATTGTAATTATTTATTTCTGTAATAAATAATTTCTTTTTGATTTTTTATAAAGTAATATATATTTTTATGAACCACTTTTCTAAAGGAAATGTTTTGATTAGAGATTTCTTTGATGAATAAATTATCTGAAATATTTACAAGGTATAAAATGAATAACGGTATTGTTATTGTATCAGTTTTCTGATATTTGTATATGTTATGATCCTTATCTCCCCATACTTATTTATTTCATCAACCAAGTCAACATTGACCTGGTTCAGGGTTAGGATTAATGTGTATATATTATATATCTACATCCTTCTTTTTCTTTTTTCCTTTTTTCTCTTTATTATTTTATTTTGGATAAAATAAGTGTAAAGTATGTTAAATATATAATATTAATATTTGTGGTTAGAATGTTAATTATGAGAATTAGTGACTATTTACATTCATTTTACTAAGGATTTTAGCCAAAATGAAATAATAAAAGCACTGAATCATAGATTCATCATTCCCCTATAATTTACCTTCGCCAGTCCCTTAGTAAACACTTTATCAATAAATAAGGTCAAGTAAAGAGGAAAAGTAAAAGGCAAATAAACGAACTTAGAACATGCTTGTTTCTTTAAATCAAATCTCACTTCACCCAAAATTTAAACTTGGATTTAAACCTTTGGATTAATAGTGTATTGGGACTTTATTAAAATTAGAATTTAAGCCTTGACAACCTCAAGTTCCACAAATCCTTTAGGCATGTTCACCTCAACAACCATCTCAGATCCACCCATTCATCACGCAAACATTTCGGCTTTGAAAGCAATATGTACTGTGTGTGAAAGGTTTTAGCTCTTCCCACTTTAGACAAGTGAAGAAACCACCCATACCTATAATACACTCCCATTGGACCCTCGTCCAGCTACTCAATCATCGGGGAGGGGGTATTTCCTTATAAGGCTAGATCGTGTTGTGTCCACGATCAAATATAGAGAATAAAGAATAATGAGAAGAGAACTAGAGTGCGATCAGTGTAATCACATCTCCTTGTGAAGCATGACCAGTTTAGCCAAGTCTCCACTAAGAGAATGCAAGCTTTTCTGAAGCTTGGATCATTGTGGTCAAATTTGTATTTGGTGTATGGCTTCTTTTTGGTAGGTATGATTGTTGCATTGTATAGATCTTTTATGCCTCAGCGGTTATAGCATCTTTTCTTTCTGTCCATATTTTGGGGTCTTGGATGCCAACAGATCCTTCCCTTATCTTAAGCTTTATTTCAACTACAATCTCTCCCGTCTTTAAATGTCAACACCATTAGACAAGGATGGAAATGCACCTCCAAAATGGACTTCCCTTCGCATACTCCTGCAAGTTGAGCTAAGTGTAGACTGCACGAGTTCAAAATTGGTTCAAATGGAGAAGAGTTAAAAGGATGACACCATGTATCCTACTTAGGCACATTCAAGTTGAATTCCGAACATATTCTCATGGAACCCAAAGAATTAAGTCTAAAAGACCTGAAGAGTCTTAATTCCAGTTCCTAATAAAGTTCCTTTAAAATTAAGTAGATTAAAGCCTAAACCAAGCTCCATCTCTCAGGCTTAGATCCATTCGGCTCAAGAATCAGACTTATTTTGAAAAATGCGATAAATACACCAATTTTTTTATGTGTAGATTTGTTGGATTAAACTTTTAAGTGATATTTGAAAGAATTTTGCAAATTTTTATTGAGCTTTAAAACTTTTTAATTTTTAGAAGTTTTTTTAAAGAGTTAGTGAATTAATTCGATTTACACAAATTTTACAAGAATTTTATTCATTTTACAAAGGGTTTTATACAAATTTTTATATACAAAAGATATTATATGGATTTTATACAAGATTTTACAGAAGAATTTTATAAGTTTTAAATAATTAAGGCTTTTACCTGAGTATATTTTACAACATTTTTATATACAATTTTAAGCCATTTTTAAAAATCATATTTACGGTTTTCTCGTGTCATTAAAAAACCTAAAATATACCCCCATACTTTTATAGAGCTATATTATTCAAAATAAAATAAAGTACGAGTTAAAGCTTCTAAAGTATATATAGAATATGTATATGACAAACCCTAGCCTAAGCATGAACTATGTCCTCATAGTGACCAAAGAAGAGATAAAGGAAGACATAATTGTGTCTAAGTATAGATCGGTGAAAAGAAATGTATACTACAACAATTCAAAGAATAGCAAATGAAGAATAGAAGTCAATCATCCCCCTATACTTAGGATCAAGTAATCTTAAGGATTGCAGACTCAAAACCGAAGATGAACGAGGTCAAGAGAATGTACACACTCAATGGCTCAGATGTATAGATAAGAATAACAACATGTGAGGGACAAATGATAGAGCAGATGATAAAAAAACTCGAAAACAATCAAAAGAAAGTCAACATGAGCTATATTACCCCCCCCCCCCTACTTAGGGTAAAGCACACCCTAAATATAAGCAACAAAATGGTAATAGAACATGATGATTTAAACAACATAATGTCTACACCCCGCTTTACTTAGGATAAATTACATCCTAAGTATAGAAAAAATGCTAAGCTATATCAAGGGGTGTAAGAAAAATAGGAGGAAGAAAGAAGAAAATCAAGAATTTATTATGAAGGCTACTTGAGAAGGCTTTGTTTCTCAATTCCTTCAAGGTTGCTACTCCCATATGATATCGTTGATGAACTCGTTAGAAAGTCTCTTACGTTATCGTTGATGAAGTGTCTACCCCCATATGATATCGGAACTCGAGGAACCCCAAATCGTAAAGTGATATGCTTTCTCAGAAACTTGCAAACTGTTTCGTATTGGTGGCTCGCACAAGAATAACCTCTACCCAATGACTCACATAATATACATCTAGAAGAATATACTCGAAATTCTACTCTCAGGGAACAGTCCCATAAAGCCGATACGCCATGCATCAAACACTTCACAGAAGTGAATAGGATGCATCAACATCATGTCTCTATGTGCACAAATGCCCATTATCTGACAGTCAGTACATCTCTTTACGAATGCATGGGCATCCGCAACGAGTGCAGGACACCAAAGGTCGGATTGAAGTACCTTCTATGCTTTCCTCTTCCCTGAATGGTGTCCTCCAGCTTCTAATACGTGTCAATACATGAGGACACTCTGGTATTCCTCCTAAGGAATACACTGACAATATACAAAATCCGCTCCCGTATGATAAAGGATAGGATCCTCCCAATGGTATGACTTGTCTTTTGTGAGGAAAGTCTCAAGTTTCTGCCTGGACCAACCTTGTGGGACTTTCTTAGCAACAATAAAGTTTACAATGTTGGCATACCATTAGAGTGAGATGACATCAAGAATCTCCTCGTCGGGGAAGGTCTCAATGATTGGTGCATCAAACTCAGAAGTCTCATGTGTTACTAATCAGGAGATATGATCTGCCACCACATTCTGAACTCCAAGCTTATCCTTGATCTCAATATCGAACTCCTAGAGTAGAAGGATCCATCTGGTCAGACGCAACTTGGAATCCTTCTTGTCCATTAGGTATCTGATGGCGGTGTGGTCAGTGAAGATCATATCCTTAGATCGTAAGATGTTGGATCTGAATTTTTTAAAGGCAAATACTATGGCTAGGACTTCTTTCTCTGTAACCATATAATTCTGCTGAGTGGAATCCAAAGTCTTGCTAGTGTAATATATGGCATTAGGAAGACCATCCCTCCTCTGTCCCAATACAACCCCGACAGTAAAATCGGAGGTGTCTGTCATTGATCTCGAATGGGAGAGACCAATCGGGTGGCTGAAGGACAGGCGCCTCTACAATGCTCTTGAGAGTTTTAAAAGCCAAAAGACACTTCTAATCAACAATAAACACGATGTCTTTCGCTTGAAGGTAAGATAAGGGTTGGGCAATTTTGCTAAAGTCTCGAATGAAACATCAGTAAAAACCGACATGCTCGAGGAAAGACGGTAACATCTTCAGATTGGACAGTGGATTGACTTTCTTTATGATATCCACCTTGGTCGGGTCCACTCCCTGCCCCAATTGGAGATGATGTGACCAAGAATCGTCCCCTGAGTCATCATAAAATAACTCTTCTCCCAAGAAAGAATGAGGTTAACCTTTCGTACACCTCTGGAGTATGCGGTCTAGGCTAGAAAAGAAGGAATCAAAATCATCAATGTACACAAAAAATCAACCATGAAGACCTCCAAAAAGTCACCCACCATGTCTGCGAAAATTGAAAGCATGCACCCCTGGAATGTATCTGGAGAATTACACAATCCAAATGGCATCTGTTTAAAAGCATGCATTCTGAATGAACATGTGAAAGTCGGCTTTTCTTGGTCTTCAGGTGCGACGACCACCTGATTATATCCTGAGTATCCATAAAGAAAGCGATACTGGCTCTTCCCATCTAACCTTTTGATGATCTAATCAATGAATGGTAGCGAGAAGTGATCTTTCTTGGTCGCCTGATTCAAACGTCTGTAGTCCACACAGATGCACCAAGAAGTCGGTACTTGGGTAGCTATCTCCTCTCCATCCTCATTTATCATTGTAGTGATACCCGTCTTCTTGGGTACCACATGTATGGACTAACCCATTTAGAGTTGGAGATGGTATAGATAAAATGACACTCCACCAATTGGATATTTCCTTCATAATCACCTCTTGAAGTCGGGTTCATCCTGTGCTAAAACTCATAAGATGCTTTGGTGTCATCCTTGAGAGAAATGTAGTGGGAACACGTAGACAGACTAATCCCATGGAGATCAGCTACTGACCACCTGATTGCCTTCCGATTCTTTTTAAGAATCTCCATTAGTCAGGATTCTTGATCTTCAGTCAAATCAAAAGAGATGATGATTGGAAACATTTTAGATTCTACAGTAAGGAATCAGTATTTCATGCTCTGAGGTAAAGGTTTAATCTTAAGGGGAGAAGGAATAGGGAGAGCCAGTCTATCTAGGGCATGGCTATAGGCTACTAGGTCGGTATGCATAAGATCTACCTACTCTGGCTCAAAAAGATCTAGAGACTGCTTATCCGATATCTTGATATTCTGAACTGACTCGATCTCTAGGTTGGCTATAGGCTCTTCGGGTGAAGTCTGAAATGATAGAAATTTTGCGAAACACTGCGAATCAACATCTTTTGAATTTGACCAATCAATGAGTGATTGGTAGATATGATTGTTCACTTTGGACACGAAGGGATAGAGAATATTAGGATGATCTAAAAAGGTACCAGAATTGTCTCCACAAGTCTCATCTCTAATCAACTCGAAGACTGTGTTTTCCAATCTCCCATCATCTATTATTTGAATCTTAGATTCTCCTGATGGCGTAATGAAAGTGTGTGTATTAGGTTCGACCCTAACAAACTCATCACCTGTCTGTACGAAGTCATAGTCGTAATGATTTTTGGGTTTGCCACCAGATGCTTGATTTGATTTAGCTGATATGGATTGGAGATCTGGGATCTTCTCTATATGTATACACTCGTCCTGGACGTGAAAGTACACCTTTCTAGTATCGTAGTCAGAAATGACCTTAATTGTCACGAGAAAAGGTCATCCCAATACGATCGGGGTATCGGTCAGTCATTTAGGGATCACCATGTCCAACAAAATGAAATCCACAGGGGGACTGTAAACTCTGAATGGTGATGATAACGTCCTTGATTAATCCCTTAGGCCTCTTGACCGATTTAACAGCAAACTGCAAGAACGTTCTGCTTGGTTGAAGATGCCCGAACTCGAACTTGTCGAGTAAGGAAGAGCAAGAACATTAATAGAAGATCCATTATCTAATAGAGTACGATCAAAAGTCTGGTCTAGGATCTTACATCTGACATATGGTGCTCTCGTATCTGATCGCTTGCATAGGAGATGATTTTGGATACTGTGACATGTTTCCTTGGTCAACATATGTATTTTTTAGCAACAGTAGCACTACCTCTTCTTTCTATGGACTATGATTTGGTCTTTTAAACCTTTCTGCAAAAGAGGGATGTGTACCAAGGCTTCTGAAAGAGTGAATTGGATCGTGAACTTGTCTAACATCTATTTCGTGAGATTAGCCATCTGATTTGTTTTGGTGTTTTCAATTTTATATCATTTTTTGAAGTAGAGTGCTTGGGGAAAAGATATCTATACATCCTCCTTGTTAATCTATACAATAGGAGGTTCAGAGGAAGAAGAAGAAAGTGTTTTTGTAAATCTGGGACTTGCTTTATGTGTATCATCTGAGAATATTCATGAGATCGAGATTGATCAACTATCTTATTTTTATTTCTCTTTCTAGTTATTCTCTTTTGAACATTTTTTTGTGATTTTCTATCATTATCACTATACAAAAGGAAAAGTAAATCTACTGTATCAGCATTCATCTCTAGGTGATTCGCTTCAAACTTGGTGGCTTTAGTACCACCATCCACATCATCAAAATGAAAGGCGGCTTTAACACCGTCATCAATGTCCTCAAAAGGTTCGCTTTGTATGATGTTGTGTATCCTCATCGAGCCTAGTTAAGTCTCCACCTATTGGCATCCTACCAGTACTAAGAGATATGAAATCATTATACACACAATAAAGATAATCATCTGAAAATACTTGTGACTGGAGGGTGGGCTCGGTCCTACCTTCTCTGACTTTCTCTTTAGATAGTTAGGATAGGTTCTATCTGAGCAGGAAGTGTGAACTTCCATTTGAATAAATCGATGACATGAGTTTTGAACTTATCCATCTCTGTCCTAAAAGCGACCTGCTTGTTGGTAATCAGATTGGCGGTACACTCTAAAGCTGGGTTGTCATGGAATGGATCATGAGACCCGGATGAGTCGTCTCGATGGTACTGAGGTTGTTGGTGAGCTGATTGTTGTTGTGGAGTGTAATCCAGATGATATTGAGAAGGATATGTATTCTTCCTCCACTGATCTGATTAATACTGATGAGGACTGGAATGCTGCTATGGTTTTTTGCCCCATTTGTGCTTTTGCTGACTATTGGGAAGAGGCACCTCTTATGACCAATGGAAACTAGGATGATCGCACAGATTCATGGTTGTTGCTGGTTGTACTATATACCATTGACCTCAATCAATGGCTCAAGCATCTCAGAATATGCAGTGGTCATAGATATTGATACACCACCATCTGGGTGTCAGATGATGGTGTCTGCTAGTACTACAGGTCAGCTGGAGATTAATGTGTTAGTTCATAATGCACATGGTATATGTGTTGTACTGGTGGCTGTAAAAGTATGCCTCGGTCTTGTTTTCTTGAATCAACCTGTGATCTCAAAGACTTGGTAGATTCAACCTGAATCTTTTGAAGGCGCATGATTTATGTCTTCATATCACTTATGCATTTTCAAGCTCGTCGATCTTATCGAGCTTTTCCATATTTTGAAATTTCATTTCAATAATTTCCATTTTATCTAACTTCTAGTAAATTATCCCCATATTAGCATATGAGGATTCAGAATGAGTAGAAATGACAGAAGAAGTATTCCCTTTAGTTTGTGCCACTCGAGAATGCTGATGATAATTTGGTGGCTTCGTCTGAGTGTAAAACCTAGCTTGAGACATCGTGGTGTAGTTCATAGCCATCTTCTTGTAGATGTCCCAGACTTGGTCCTCATGCTTCGAGAAGTACGAGACTCCACAAGATGCATTCACCAGACCCTGGAGTTTTGGTGTCAACCCACAAAAGAATCTTTGAACTAGGTTCACCTTTGTAATCTCATGGTGGGGACACCTATCAATGAGCTCTCTTAAATGATACCATGCCTCGTGGAACTGCTCATTCCTGATCATGGTGAAGTTACTGATCATACATATAGTTGCATTCGTTCGATCAAGTGGGTAGTACTTGTTCAGATAGGCATTTCTCAATTGTTCCCACATCAAAACATATCTGCCCAAGTGTTTCAGCCAGTAGGTTGCTCGTTCTACAAGTAGAATGGAAAAAGTGATCAATTTGATTGTATCCTCGTTCACTTGTGCATCATGCACCGTACTACAAATAAGCTTGAATTCCCGGAGGTGCAAATGTGGCTCCTCAATAGAGTGCTAGTGGAACTTGGGCAATAACTAGATCGTCTAAGGTCAGAACTCAAAATTGATGTCAATGGCAGGGAGACAGATCCACTGATGAGTGGTAGTATCTCCAGGGTTGTAGAGCTGCTGCATCATTCTGTTAGGACCAAGAGGTGGTCTCTCTACTCCATTAGGTTGCTCAGGTTCCTCAACTCTTAGATTATGAGCATCTGGATTATCTCTTTGGGCTCATAGTTGTGCCAGCTCTACTCTGACATCATTCATGAGTCTACCTTGCTACCGAATCTGGTTCTGCATCGTCAGAGGGATGAAATTAGACTGCTATTGATCGCAGCTTGATCTATCACAATATACGTAGTCTACGGTCCTTCTCCAGCCATGTCTTCTGGAAAGAAGAAAGAGTCTAGATCAGGTTCGCAAAGGTCAACATGCAACTGCTGAAATAGGTCAGTGTTCTCTCGAACAGAAGGTGATGATGATAAAGAAGGAGAAGAAGATGGAATTAGAGAAGATCATCTAAAGTCTGAGTCACGACTGGAAGAAGAAACTCTGAGATTTTGGTTTGGGAAGAGAGAACCAATCCATATGGATGGGCAGATGCATGAGAGTGAGGATCGATCATAGTCAATTGAAGCGATTGCCTACCCATCGATCGATATAGATTTCTGAAATATGGGACATACACCACAAAATCAATCGCAAAGCAAACCCTGGATTCACCAACTCAACCTGGTGAATATCATAAAAGTTCAGTCATTTATCTTTTCAATTTTATGGTTAATTGGGAAAGAAAGTCTTTTCATATATTGATGTGAGCTAATAGGTGCTCAAAATTTCCCAAAAGACTGTCTCGAGTTCTTATAGAAAATCACCTATTCTTAGCTAGTATGGGAGTAAGTACAAACCCTTTCTGACAACCCGTGTTACTTGAGGAAAGAGACTTACACAAAGACCTCTAAACCTCCCACTCTACTAAAGAACCCCAGGTCGTTTCCGGCTACCCGAGAGTCCCCACTGAAGAGTAACTGGTTAACTTTATGAAATCAATACTATCCCAACAGAAATTCGAGCTCTGGATCTAGCCTTAAGGGTGTTCCCTCACTCACAAATCTGGAGAGTGCGGTAAGTCATTCGCTAGAGATTGCTCTCCCTATACAAGAGAGTCCATTACGTTTATTTTTATGGTTAGATATGTTTAGCAGTCCCTATTTTAATTTTCGGTTATCACTTTTTTCGGATATTTTTCAAACAATGTCTAATGATTTTTGTCTTTTTATTTTTTACCCAAGTGATTAGACAAAAATCTAGGTTGCACGTCCTTAGTCTAACTACAAGAGCACAAATAAAAAATATCAAAAATCCTAAACACGCAAATAGCCTTGGAAAACCTACAGAAATCGTCGTAAAGATCATGAGGTGATAAAAGCCACGGTGGGTGCCCTGTTCCCCCAAGTACACAACACTCGGAGAAATAGACACCGAGAAAGAGAGGGAGGAAGGTACAAGTCGGGATGCCCTTATGGGGCCCCTTCTACAAAACAAGAAAAATGGGAAAGTGCCCTTGATCTTTATATATATATATAATTACAAGGTTAATACAGAAAAATAAAATCAGTTGGCTTTCTGGTTCTCAACTGTGTAGCTCGAAATCTGTGCTCCACAAAATCAGAAAGAAATAGCCGTGAAGTTAGCAAAAAAATAAGATGGCAAAAAAGGAAACCTAAACCTAAGGTCAATGGTCGACCCTAGTGTTGCCTCCCGAACAATCACGCCATCTGATAAATCGACAGATCGAGTCATCTAAAAATAGACAACTATCGCTGTAATGATCGACTGAAATTCACAGCAAATTTATTTATTTAATAATACTCCTAAACTCAAGTGTATAACATTAAGTACAAGAGTGTCGAACTCAAGGAGGCAAGCTGTTGGAAACTAGGGTTTAGCTATATAAGTTTTAGGTCTTATGGTTTCCTTATTTTATTTATTTATTTTTAGGGATTCTTTGTTTTTTATTTAATTTTATGAATTTTATATTGTTTTTTTGTGAATTTTAATTATTTTGTAATTTTATTATTTTAGAAAAAAGTTTTGTAATTTTTATTTAGATTTATTTTATTACTTTTTATGTTTTATTTTGTTCTACAGTTTTTATGAATTTGTTAGAGGGTTTTAGGATTTTTATGGATTTTATGTTATTTTCAATGTTGAAAATAAGGTGTTTATTAAAAAATGTGAAATATTTTTTATTTTTAAAAGATAAATCAGAATGAAAATATTTTTATTTTATTTTTATTAATATATGAAATTATCTTCAAATGATAGGTTGTACATTTTTATATGAATTTTCTTGAATTAGCTATCAATTTTTAAAGGTCTAATGTAGTTTGTATTTTTTATTTTTTATTATGTGATTTTTATTTTTTTCTATTTTCTGTATAAAATAGGATAAAATATACTAAGGGAAATTTTTATTATATTTTTAATGAAGTTTTTATATTTTTTTGGAATTTTTGAAGTTTGCTATTATTTTAATTTTGAAAATGAGTTGTTAATAATAGAAAATATTTTTATTTTTTTAAAATTTATTCAATACTATTTATAGTACAATATAGGGTATTTTTATGTATTTATATTTTTTTATATTTTGTATTTTATTTTTTGTAAATATAGTATATATCGGTAGGTATATATATCTTGGGTTATTAATGTAATTATCTAGAAAAAATGGGGCACGTGAGTAAAATGCAAGAGTCCGAGAGGTGTTGCGGTAGATTGCCCAAGATCCACATGCTCTGTCACGTGATGGTTCAGCTGCTTGGACTTGTAAGCAAATTGATGAAACTTCTAGGGCTCAAATACAAATTACCCAGATTTATCTCAGGGTGCACGTGCGCTGAAGTATCTTAAGCGGTGGAAGCAGCTTGGCCTCTTTGCGGCCCATGGTTATATGTACACCCTTGGATCTGATCCAAGGGTTAGCATATAATCTGGAATTCCGTTTGTGTTCTTATCCCTTTTGGCTTGGAGGTGGCGGAAGTTCAAGAGAGGAAGGGAATGTCGATCGATGTGGTTTCGAATTGATGCTGAGACGGGCAGCAGCACTTCGAGGCTCGCTGTAGCAGTGATGCTTGGCTCCGGGTGCAAGTGCGATGATGTTGGATGAAGCTTCATCTTTAGATTTCTGATGGTGCTTCATTTAAGAAATGGGTATTCTGATATCTCAGATCTCTTTTCGCCTCCAGGAGCTCAATGATGAGATATAGATGGCACTCAATCGTCTTTAGGAGGTGTGCTCGATCTCCTATTGATATTATTTGACCTCAGGCACGCTGCAGCAACTTGATATCATCCTCCTGAATAAATGGCCTGCAAGCTCAAATATGGCTTGAGGTTGATAAACCTCAACCAAACATCCTAGGAAATGGAAGTGAATAGGCGATCCTTTGCATGTGAGGGACAAGGATCAAGTCTTCGATCACCGTGCATGATTGGAGATGATCAGAATTGTGAGTTAGAACGTAAATTGATGGGAACACGAAGATGAGATGGATCAGAGGTGCGTGAAATGATTTTTGGATTTTAATTTAATCAAAATCCATAAAAAAAAGAGTAGATTGAGAGAATCGAGAGCAAACAGTGGGCTGGATTGAGAAGAGAAGGGATAAACGTTGATGGAAGAGGAGAATTAGAAAACCTAACCTAGACAAAGGCAAAAGATGAGTATGAGCTCGCTTGAGAATGGGAGCACGAAGCTCCAGGTGGTTGCCTCAACGATTGGTAAAAGTCGAATGTTGGACGTGCAGGCATGACAAAGCAAAGCTCCACACTTTGCGATGATGATCTCACCTTCCTCTGATCCTTCAATCTCGCACTCGACGAAGATGGAAATAGGGACTGTCACTTCCTTTCTTGATCTCTCTCGGAGTTTCTGGGAAGAAGCAGTGGAAATGGCGGATGTTTGACGATGGATCTTGGATGCCCTTTTTATAGGAGGGGTAGTCATGGAGCTCATGTAAGCAGGTGCGGTCATTGCAGGTAGAGGAGAGAAGCGCAAGTGGTTGGAGGAATGATTGGCCAACAACTGACCATTGAGGTTGTTGGCTATGTTGAAAGAGGAAGGGGGAAGAAGGAGTTGGGTGCAGGGAAGAAGAGAGGAGTAGGAGGAGAGAGAAAGATAAATAAAAGTTATATAATGAAATAATTAATAATTAAATTAGGAACAAGATTAAATATTTTAATTAAGATATAATTAAGTATATAATAAAATAATTAAGTAGTTAAGTAAATAATAATTTATTAAGTAATTAAGTATATTAATTAAATATTTACTTAAATTAATTATAAATAAATAAATTATTGATTTTTTAATTTATGAATAGAGATTAATAAAGTGTATAAATATAATAATATAAATTAAGGTACATTGTGCAATATATATACACCAATGTGGTCCCGAAATCCATATTTTGCATATTAACTCCAATTTTAGCAGAATCGGTGTCATTTGATAGATAATAAAATAAAATGAACTTTAAACCTGAGTTTGCCAAAATCGAGGTCTATCCGATAGAGTTATGAGGCTTGTAAAATTTAGGTAGCAGCTTCGTGGTTTCAGGTTTTATTGGTATTTTGACTTAAGTTATATTTTTATATTAAATTTCTAGAAGTATTTTAGAAAAGAAATTAAGTTAAATGAAATTACGGTTATTTACTTAGAAAATCAAGAAGATTTTTACATATAGTACATATAGACAACGGGGACCAAACTTCAAAACTCACCTGTTTTCTTCTATTTTTTTGATATTTTTAATAAATTGTATTAAGTATAAAATGAAGTTTAAAAGTGAGTTTAATCAATTTGGTGTTTTTTTATAAATAGTTATGAACCTTGGAAATTGACTTTTACGACTTTTTCGATCCATTGTAATTATTTATTTGTAATGAATAAATTTTCTGATTTTTTATAAAATTATATATATATGTACCACTTTTGTAAAGAAATATTTTGATTCGAGATTTCTTTGATGATGAATAAATTATGTGAAATATTTACAAGGTAGAGAAGGAAGAAAGATATTTTTATTGTCTCAGTTTTTTGATATTCATATACGTTATGATCCTTATCTCCCTACTACTTATTTATTTTGTTGACCAAGTCAATATTGACTTGGTCTCAGGGTGAGGATCATTCTGTATATATTACATATCTACATTGTTCTTTTTTATTTTTCTTTTTTCTCTTTATTATTTTATTTAATAAAATAAGTGTTAAATATATAATATTGATATTTGTGGTTCGAATGTTAATTAATGGGAATTAGTGATTACTTACATGCATTTTACCAAGTACTTTAGCCAAAATGAAAGAATAAAGGCAATGAATCATAGATTCATCATGCTTAATCCCAAATGCAAATAATGAGAGTACATGGGCTAAAATGCAAATTTTACAAAAACATTTAAGCTGCAGATGAATGTTTATAGAATGAAATTAAAATAGAAAAGGAAGGGGTGAAGTATTCAAAATATCCTTACGCGCGCTAGGTGACGACTCTAATATGCTTACTTGTCCACGTGTCACCTTCACAATGACTGATGCCTCTTCGCCGATCGTATGTTGAGATTGGATCTCAACTGTAGATCTTACGGTGCTGGGTGGTTTGATAGAATATCTGTGATCACAACTAGATGAGCATGACGATCAAATAATGGCTGCTCTTCCTGAAGAACAAGGAAGAACAACCCAAGGAACGAGGTTTAATCATCACTTCCCTCCAACTTTGTGTGTCTTCGGTGGTTCTCATAAGCTCAACTCATTCATCGTGCTGGTCCTCTTCGGCTGGGGTCTTCAAAAAGCTCATGGGACTCCAGAGGAGCCCTAGGAGGTCAGAGGAGTTCTAGTAACTTAGAGACCCTTGATCGACCTAGATTCGTGGGGCTCCTTTCAACATGGGACATGCACATCGAAACACTAGGCCAGAGTAAAGTGCCTTGACTAATCAGAGGGGCGAATGGGGCACTAACGCGTCATGACAATGGGGCTTCGACGAGTCGATGGAGGTGGAGCTTCAAAAACTCAATCTGGGTAGTCGAGGTGATTGGGGTGCGTCGGAGCGTGGAAAAGCAAGAGGTAGAGATGATGGAGGTGATGGGAAGATGGAGTGAGGCGAAGATTGATGGATTCGATGGATGGAGTTCCATGCTCTGATTAATTTTCTTTTTGGATTTTCGCAAATTTAAGGTAGAAACAAAGAAATAATAATGAGATAAAGTTATTGCTACACTAAGTAATGAAAAGGCAGGGAAAAAGAGGGCTTGTCTGACCTGCACCGGTGCGTGACGGAGTTCGTGGCGGAGGTGGCAGTGCCTCGGATTGACCTAGATTCCACACCAAATGTCTCGCCGAATCTTCCTCAAGGTTCCCACTATCACTAAGACACTCAAGATTCTTGAAGTTTAGGGTGTGAATGGTGGAAGAGGGATCAAGGAATCATGTAAGAGATGTTATGTACATGGCATCTTCCTTAGGGAATAATCCTCGATTTAGTGGTGCCTCGACACAAAAATCATCTTGGCGTAATGGTTGAGGATCAGAAGTTAAGAAGGGATCAATCAGAATGGATGCAAGGATGATGCGCGCAAATCCAAGGAAGGCAGGGTCAAACAGGGTCTAACGTGAGCTAGAGCTTCAGTAAGAGAGTTGACAAAGGTCAGTGGAAGACGAACCCTGATGGGCCATGCCCTCTTAAAGATGATAAAAAATGAAAATAAAAAGAAGAAATAAATAGAAATTAAATAGTAAATGATTTATATGTTTTTTTAAAACATGAAAATATTAATTATTTTATGTCGTATTGTATATGGAACTTTATTTACTTTTATGACTTAATTTATTCTAAGTTAATTTTTAAGGGTTCATTTATAGGTATATTTACTTATGATATACATATTTTATTTTTATTTTGTATTTTATATTTTTATATTTTATATAAATAATTTATATATTTATAATTGATTTAAATATATATATTTTAATATTGTATTTTTATGAGTTTATTTGTACACTTAATTAAATATCGTATTAATTATATAGATATAAGCATAGTGCATTCATCTATGTATTTTGGATATAATATTTTGTTTTAATATGTTTTTATGGTTTTATTTTATTCTAAATATGTACATATACTATAAAAATATTTAAATAATTATAAAATAATATAATATTATAAAAAATTAGAAAGAATAAATAAAACTAATATTTTATTCAGGTATATAGTATAATAGGTTTCTAAAACCTAACTTTTGCATCTTAGCTCGAAATTAAATGAAACCACCTTCATTAAAGGTTATATACATTTAAGGGTGATTTTGATTCATATGGAGATGATATGGGTCTGGGAAGTTTGGGTTTTGGCTTTTTATCGTGAGTGTAGAATGTACAATTTGTATTATTTTTGTGTGAAGTAAATTTTGTAAAAATGAATTATGAAAGAATAAATAATTAGGGTCTTATTGTATTTTTGACCCTTATTTCCCCCTTTATTCCTCGTCGACCCAATCATCATGATGCCTAGGTCTCAGGGTTTATGGTCATAAAATACCTTTGGCAGCTAGGGTCTAAAGGCCAAAATGAAAGAATAAAGTGATGAAATGGAGATTCATCAACTGGCCTTCTTGGAATCCATGTTACACACGTTGATTGCCGATAAAAATTTGTGAATGAGGTTTAAAGTCAAGTGACATGGCTTGACATATACCAAGTGGTAAGGATACATGCCTAAGGGTGACTTGTATACAGTATAATAAGCCCAAAGAACTAAGTTGAGCAATTGTGACAATTTATTCCCCTCACGAAACATAAGTTTTAGTAAAATTATCTTGATCTATCGATTTGAACATTCAGTTAAGCAATTGGTAAGTGGGTGGTAAGGAGAGGATACATGGTGTTCAATGCCTTACTCCTTTGTTGGCTTCTTGACTATCTCATTAATGAAATGACTACCCCCATCAAATATCACAATCTTCAAATTCCCAAACCATGATATGATGCTATCTTTGAGAAAACAATAGACATTGTGTCTATCGATGGCTCGAGTGGGGATAGCCTCCACTCAACGACTGACATAGTCAACAACTAGTAAGATATATTGAAAACCTTGACTGTTCGAAAATGGGCGCATGAAGTTGATGCCCCGTGCATCAAAGACATTTGATATCTAGTTGTAATTTAGAGGAATGGTATCCCTATGGTGCCACCCATCTTCTGCTGGTTAGTACAAACATTCATATACTCATTAACATCTTTAAAAAAGTCGTCCACCAAAGTTCGCAAAGAACTTTTATTGTTGTTCGCTTTCTAGACTGGTGTCCTCCATATTCTAATCTGTGACAATGTTTGTGGACACTTGCATACTCCTCCTAAGGAATGCATCTTCTCTAGATGCATTCTAATCCCTCACAAAATAGATATGGATCCTCCCATTAGTAAAAATGTATATTTAACAAGAATTTGTCAACATCCAGCTTTGGCAAATCTTGTGGGGTTCTATTGGATACTTTATAATTCACAATCTTGACATACCAGGGAAGCGCAGTAACACTTAAAATCGACTCATCTGGAAAAGTCTCTATAATCTATATTATGAATTGCTTAGGAACATTGATGAATCTCCTTTTCATCACCATTATTCTTTCAAGATCAAGTAATGAAATACAAATGTGGAGTTAAAAATTTAACTCTACAATATGTATGTATAGTGCAAGTATGTAGAGTGCCTAACACATGGAGTAGAAAAGGATAGATTATGCATATGAGCCCAAAAAGATGATTGTGCCTATTTTGTCTATATTTCTTTTGGTGGGTTTTTAATTTTTATTTTTTTAATTTTAATTTTATTTTATATTTTTTGTATTATGTTTTTAACATTATATTTTTTATTTTCATTTTATATTTTTAGATCTTTATATTCTTTTTCTTTTTAAAATATATAATATATAGATTATATATACAATGTAAGCAAATATAGTAATAAATACAATAAAAAATGTTCAAAATTTAGAAAAGAAAACATTTTTGGGTTTTAAATGTTATTTACTATTTTTATGTTTTTAGATAACTTTTCTAATTTTTATATATTTTTAAAGTCAAAATATCCCTAATCAGGGATTAATTAAATGTTTGAAATTGAACTAGAAATTAAAAATAGAAAATTAAATCCAAAAAATTCCAAATCAAATTTAATTTATAAATAATAAAAAATAAAATTAAAATATAAAATATTATAATATTGGTATTTCTAAGAATTTTATAGATTTTAAATGGGTTTTTTTGTCTTTTTAATTTTTAGGAGTTTTCTTTTTCTATTTTTACATTTTTTATTTTCGGGAGTTGAAAATTAATTAAAAAATACAAAAAAATATTTTTTTGGAATTTTTCGAAAAGATTTTATATTTTTTTATGGATTTTATACTGTAGACAAGGAGTGAATAGGTTCTTTATTATTTTTAATAAATAAATAAAGGTCCTAAAATAAAATAAAATAAAATAAAATAAAATAGATGATGTGAAAGCATAAGCATCTAGGAACATAAGCCTATTTTTGGTGATTTTTTGAATCCCAAATGATATTTTAAATAAATAGAGGAAACAAAGAGAAACTACAATACTTACAGGGGCATATATAAACAAAAGAAAAGCCAGGGCCTTTCTGCAATATTTCCAAAAATATATAACATAATTAAAAGTTACAGGACTGATACAAGATACCAAATACCGCAAGGGCACGCTTGCAAAATGCCTACGTCACGTGGGCGCCCACGTGAGGTAAGCTAGTATGTACTGAAATGTAATTACTAAAAGTTGAGGGGACTAAATGAAAATATTACAAAATATTAAGGAAAAACGAGGAAAGTCTCAGTATAAATTATTTAAATACAAAAAAAGTGTAGGCTAGAGTTGTTGCAGGTGCAATCAAACGACAACCTCCTATCCACTTATCCGTGTGTCGCAACGAGAGTGACTGATGACGGTTCGACTCCATCATCCAGGATTAGATCCTGGTGAAATATTTGATGGATTGATTTGATTAATTGGACAATGGTTGTAGACCAGACAACGACATTTTTTATTTAATGACAGAGAAGATGCGTGTACAAACAGGGAAGAACTAGCATCAATGCGATCTTCCTCCGGGCAAGTCGCCCTCCTCTATCGTTATTTAACGCTCCAAAAGGGCCCAGTGGGTTCCTGCAGCAGTTCTTTATATGCTGATGGCGTCAAAAGGAGCAGAGGAGCACTAGAGAACCACCACGAGATCGGAGTAGAAGTGGAACTCCAGGTATCTATGCTCAACAGCGAAATCACCCCCATGTGACACTTTGCTCTTCGAACATGCATAGGACACTAGGGATGAGGGAAAATGACCTCGTCCTGTTAGAAGGGGGAAGGGGCGAGGGAGGTGACTAGACAGTGCTCTTCAACAAACTGAGGAGAAGTGAGAGCAAATCTCCATATCCAGTTGGGGTCTGGGGAACCTGAAGTGCCTGGAGTGACGAGAGGGAGAAGGGAAGTGAAGTGGTTGTGGTCGGCGCGAGGGAAAACTAGTGGATGGAAGTAGGCGGTTCACTAGAGACCAAACTCTGGAGAACTTTGAAGGTGGCAGTTTTGAGATAAACACACGATTAAGGAGTAAAACAAAAATGAGAATACAACCTAGGAACTAAATTACGCTAGAAAAAGGAAGAAAATGATACCTCACTAGCCTAGACCAGGAAGCAGAGACCTCACGCCGGTGAGGCAGCAGAGATGGTGGAACCGGCCTATGACACTCTCCTTCAATTGTTCTAATCACTCACCGAGGACCATGTCACCATCCCCGAGCTATGGGGTGCGAAAAGAGGGAGAAAGAGAGGGTCAAAGGGTTTTAAAATTGGAAAGAAAAATGATGGGGGGCTAATGTAGAAGTGGTTAACTAGATCCAAAGATCGAGGAAGAGCGGTCAAATCCACGATGCAATACTCGAGGTGATCATTGCATGTGATAGAGGGATATTCAAGGAGAAAAAGATGCTAAGGACTCGATTCGAATGGGTGAATGAATCAACGGGGAGAATGTCGAGAAAACGAGGTTGAAACAAAATCTGACATAGGCTAGGTTGCTGGCCAGTCAGTTGGTGGACCTCCTGGTTATTATTCTGTTTTATTATTTTATATATTTATGAATTATTTTTATATATCTGAATATTTTTTATTATATTTTTCTAATATATATGCTTAAATAAATATTATATAGGTATAAATATATGTATTTTATTTATGTATCTTACTTAAATTTTTTAATATCTTATTTGTGATTTTCTTTTAGTTTTAATATGTAAACATATTATAAATTATATTTACAAAATTATAAATTTTTAAATTTTTAAAAATAATAAAGAATGAATAAAATGAATATATTAATCGGGTATATTATATAATAGAGGTCCAAAACCTAACTTTCACACCTTAACTCCAAAAATATGAAACCCCCTTCATTAAATAGCTTATTAAAAGTTATATACAACTATAGGTGATTTTGATATGTTTTGAGTTTTTATTTTGAGAGATATGGGTCTGGGATGTTGGGATTTTGGAGTCTTATTTAGAGTGTATCTTTTATTTTGCATATTATTTTTGTATGAAATATATTTTGCATTTTTCTATATTTTATTAGCTACAACTTTCATGTACAAAATTTCTTTATTTGAGGTGTAAAAAATAGAAAAAAATAGGTCCCAAAAATGAATAAGGAATTAATAAATAGGATTTTATCGGATTATTGGCCCTTATCTCCCCCTATTTTATTGCTTGTCGACCAAGCCATCGACATGCCTACGTCTCAGGTTTTTGGGTCATACAATATCTTTGATATTTTATATTTTTTTTCTTTTCTTTATTCTAAAATTTTGGCATTAAAAACATTATTTTATATAATATTTATCCAACAAAGGATAAATGTTAATTTATGCAAATCAAGGGTATTTACATGCACTAGGGTTTTTAAGGCCAAAATGATAGAATAAAGGTGATGAAATGGATATTCATCACCCCTCTATACTTGCCTTTGCTAGTCACTAACAAACGCTTATGCAATAAGTGCAGACTAGAAAAACAAATAAAAGAAAAAGAAAGAAAGTGGATTAAGGTTCATTATCTAGCTTGTCTTCACAAAATCTAAGTTTGGAGCCTTAATCAGGCCTTTGGAATTTTAATACGACGGAACCTTATTGGAAATCAAATTTGAAATCCAATAACATTCGAGAATCTCAAAACTCTGCTCAAGTCCCCTCAATATCCAGGTCAGAATACTTCAACTCATAGTCAAACCCATATGACTATGAATCTGACTTGTACAGTGTATGTGATGGTGGCTCCCCTCAACTGAAATGACAAAGAGACTAATTTCCCTCATGACAGCCTAGTGATTCCCCAATCCAACAACTCCTTCCTCGAGGAGCAAGGTATTCCCTTCTTAGTTCAAGTGGCAACCAACTTAAGAGGAGGGGGTAAAGAGAAGAATGAACGACAACCAATGTAGCTACCTATCCCAGGATGCATGACCAGTGTAGTCATGTCATCCAACTACATGCTCACATGATTTGACTTTGAATCTCAAGCTTGCTTATTGAGTATACAAATATATACACTCTTACAGGCATTTTATTATTAATCAAGATTGTCCATTTTTTTGGAGTTTTCTTTTTTTTTGAAATATTGTATACAACAACACTTACATAAGGAGTTTTTCCTCTTGAGTTAGTAGACTATCCCTCTTTTGAAGAATTATTGCAACCCATCCTATCTTTAGACATCTCTACCACTGGACAGGTTGGGGTGCACTTCCCTCCCTAGACGAGGACAAATGTTTCCACTTGTGTGCATCTCATACAAGAAAATCCAATCCCCTTACCACTCCAACTACGTTGAGCCAAGTGAGAGGCGCAGGTGTCCAAGTTAGGTCATTATCGGTAAGAGCCATGTATGTGCTCCGAAATACTCTACTTAGGCAGTCAAGAATCCATTGAACCAAGTCTCATAATTCTCAAATAATTAAGACAACTAGACCTGAAGTACCTAAATTCCAACTCCTATAAAGTTCCTGTTATTAGGAAGACTTAAGGTCCAATGAAGCTCCAATCTTCGGATTTTACTTAGACATGTTCAATTATCAAACTTAATCCAAAAAATGCGAATGTTGTGCAGATGTTATGTACAATGCAGAAAATATTTTTATGATGCAATTTTCAATGTTTTAATCTTTTTATGGATTTTGAAAAAGGTTTTGCAATTGGAAAATTTTTGGTTTTTTTCAAAAAGATTTTGTCGATGTTTTTCAATTTTTGGCTTTACAAATGTTTTTGTAAATTTTGAAAGCAAAAGATTTTTGGATAAAAACTAGGTACAAATATTTACGCGAGGGGGGATCTTATATTCAAAGGAGTTGGGTTTTCAAGAATTTACAAGGGGTAAGTGATCATTTTTATTGAAATATTTATACAGTTAATGAAGAATTTTAGTGTAATGTATAGATTCCTCAAAATTATTTGAAAATAATTTTACAAATAAACAAATAATTTCGGAAAATATAGTCCTAAATGATTTTTACATACATTATTTTACAAACATTTACACACATTTGAAAATCATTTCGCAAAGAATTTTCAAACAGTATATATATATATATTAATATGTATATATATATGTATATTTCAAAATATTTTTGAATCGTTTTTCAAACATTTGCAAATTGTTTTTTAAACTTTTTTATTTTACCTAAAGAAAATATTTTTTTCAAATAAAATATTTTTACAAAGGTTGAAAATATTTAACAAAACATTTTCCAAATAGTTTTCAAAAGATTTTTCAAAAAGATTTTCAAACTGATTTTTAAACATTTTACAAAAAAACATTTTTACCTAAATTAACCTACTACGAAAATAATTTGAGTTATAATATGCATCTTTTTATGAAGTGATTTTAATGAAGTTAATTTTATTTTAGCCATATTTATTATTAGAAATACAAAAGTATGAGTTATGGCTAACGGAGTATATACGACCCCCCTATACTTAGCTTGAGTTATGTCCTCATAGATCAGAGAGAAAAAAGAGAAGACACAACTCGTACTGAGTATAGAAAAGTCTAAATAATAAATGAAAAAAGAAATGAGAAGTTGACCATCCCCTCTATACTTAGGATCCAATAATCCTAAATATAGCATATTGTACACAAAGCATTGTGGGTCGAGGGTAGAAATGAACAAACCGTTCTCAAACTATCTCCCCCTATACTTAGGATAAGATATCCCTAGGTATATACAAGAAGAGGAGACAGTGGAGAGGATCAAAGAATGAAAGAACTCGAAGAATACACCCCCCTAAGGAAAACATATGTCCTAAGTATGGAAGACTGACAAAAAGGGGCGACAAGTTTTTGGTAGAAAAAAATGAAAAGGAAGACAGGAAAAGACAGATGAAGATGGAAGACTAGATCGAAGAGAATGTATGCATCACTCCCTCCATACTTAGGGTAAAAGAGACTTGAGTATAGTAAAATACAAGAGTGATGAAACAGAAAGAAGAAAGAACACTTGGTTCGTCCATCCCCCCATACTTTGGACAAAGTACGTCCTAAGTAAGACACACACAGAAGTGGGGTGGATGGGAGAAACGGGAGATGGATAGAGGGAAACAAATGCGAATATACAACAATGATGTATGTACAAAGATCGAGAAGGCGAAAATTGAAACTTCTTGAGAGACCGTCGAGGAAAGGATCTGACAAAGTGCGGGTCGATATCATGGTTCACAATAGACAGAAGCCGATCATGATCGACATGGTAAAGATCCTCAGTGGTCTTAGGGTGTGAAGGGATAAACGGGTCAGTGGAAGAAGTGTGACTAGGTCCGACCTTGGGTGTCTCGTAAATATTATCATCAAAATGAAACGACAGAACTCATCATCGAAAAAAGTAAAGTCAAGTCTGTCCTGGCGAGTCTCTCATAGAACAAGCAGATAAATGGGACATGGCCTGGGGAGGTGGGGCATCAATGATCTCATGAACGCTGGCCACCACTTCGGGTTTAATAAACATTTTTCTGAATTTATGGATCTCCTCCATATAGGGGTGATATCAGAATCAACATATACACAAGGAGGACGAAGAACAGTCTGTACAGTGTCATCCTCGGGGTCAATTATGGGACATGATCTGGATGAATGTGTGGGTAAATGATCTGGCATGCGGGTCCTCTCGTCACAAAATGAATCAACAATGTGTCTATCGAAATCTTTTTGTATTCTTAAAATTTTCTCATTTTCTTGTATTTTCGGCGATTGCAAGCTCTCATAAGAATCCTCGAGTGAACCCATATCATCAAATGTTGGAGTAACATGGTGGCTTTTATTTATACTAGTGAGGTCATTAATCCTCTGTCTCATATTCTCCATCATCCAGGTCAAGTGCTCAAGGGAGGTCTCCATGAAAGGCGACTTCAGTAGATCAGTCTCGGGTGGATGTGAAGGTGGAAAATGTGAAGGTTGTGGTGTATAAAATATGAGGCCTAATACTACGGCTGAGGCGGATATGTACAAAAATTAAGAGCAAAGTCCTCCTAGAAAAAGGTAGGGGGACTGGCAGAAGGTTACGAAGGATCCGCAAAATCCGGATAAAAATCACTCCAGTCGGCCATCTCTGAAACATGAGAAAATGATCGAGAGAACACAATAGTCAAGTCAAAAGTTGTGAATAACACAATGCAAATGCATAGAAGGATCTAGCATACACACAAACAAACACAAATAAACCCATACAAAACAAACCCCTCAGTTTATCTACTCAACTCAGTGAAGACCGTGAAAGCTTGGTTTTTTTATCTTATCTTTTTTAGAGTTCATGAGAGAAGTCAAAAATTGTACAAACACTTAGGAAGGCTTGATGGGATTTGGGCACTACTCCTTGGTGTGTATGTGAGCAAGTAAAACGAAGACAATGAGGGGATTAATCTCCCTAAGGAAAATATTTTCTATTTGCTTTATTTTAAGGTCAAGTTGTTTTAGCAATGCCTATTTTATTTGTAATCACTTTTTTATTTTTTAATGAGAGATGCATGCATCCTATTGGGGAATCAATTCCTTTAGCTCCTAAGTGGTCAAAATCAGAGGAAGAGAGTCAGAAAAGCAATGCAAGAGAAAACGATGATGAATGCTAATGAGAAATGCCCACCTTGCATCCAGCTCTCTTCATGCAAGGATGCTAGGAAGAATTGAAACCTATTCTTATATGCAAATGTAATTTGATAAATTTCCTTATGTATAGAAATTGCTATTAGTGTGAAGCACAATATGCTAATCACCTAGAATTGAACCTAAGGTTCTGGTCTTGATGTCTCCTCGATGCCCACCATAGTGGGTCCTGCAAGCATTGTATGGAGGACTCTCGTGGTACGCGGTTCCAAGACTATGTGAAAGCAATTAAGATTTGATTAGATCTGAACGTAGACTATAGGAACATGCAATATTAATTAAGTGTTTGGACCTACTACTATCGTCAATCAATCCTACAACTATGGCTCAATCACACAAAATAATGACAACAAAAATCAAAAAACAAATGAAAAAAGAAGGTGATAAAAATTGTGAAAAAGCCGACGAGGCCCCTAAGGGAACAATCCCTCATGCAATGGACCTTGTGAAGTGTGTAGAGTCCTGAGAGACCAGTATTATTACAATAATAGTTTCTCCCCCACTTAAATCGCAAATTAATAGTGAAGATAAACACACACAAAATTTTCTTCAAAAACTTCTCCAAGTCTTATTTTGATCTAGGTCAAAAAATAGCTTCACGTAGGTGCATAGGCACTCCTAGAAGATCACCTCCCTCGACCTGCATTCCTTGCAACAAATCCAATCAAAGAGAGTGGTTAGACAATTCAATAGTCTCATCAAATAAATCAGAAAATAAATAAAGCAAAAATACATACAAGTAAGAAACATAAGTCACAACCAGTCAAAATTCAATCTATGTGCAGTTGCATCCCTGTAACGACACCATTCGATAACTAGGGAATTTCGAGGGTTGTACAGTTTCACAAGGCGAAACTACAGTCGATGTGTTGACCGCTCAATAAACCCTAATTAATCAAAAATTAACCCACAATTCAAGATAAAGCAAAGGAATAAAAATATGGAGTAAAAATTTATTTTATTTAACTATACAAAATGTGTGTACAATGCAAGTATATAGAGTGTCGAACACAGGGAGCAGAAAAGGATAAATTGTGCAAATCAGTGCAAAAAGATGATTATTCTTATTTCTCTAAATTTATTTTTGTGGAATTTTGGTTTTTTGTAATTTGTTTTCTATTTTTAACTTTATATTTTTATATTTTGATTTCATATTTTTAAATTTTTTATATTCTTTTTCTTTTTAAAATATATAATATAGCTATATAGAGAGTATATATATAATGTAAACAAAAATAGTTATAAATACAACAAAAAAGTTCAAAATTAAGAGAAGAAAATATTTTAGGGTTTTAAATAATTTTTAATTTTTTGGTGGTTTTCATATATATTTTTTTATTTTTTATATCTTTTAAAGTAAAAATATCTCAAATCAAGAATTAATTAAATGATCGAACTTGAAATGGAAATTTTAAATAGAAAATCAAGTCTAACATTTTCCAAATAAATTTTAATTTATAAATATAAATTTAAAGAAAATTAGAAAATATAAAAATATATATTTGGAAAATTTACAAATTTTATTGATTTTTATAAGGGTTTTAGGAATTTTAATTTTTTAGGAGTTTTATTTTTTTCTTTTTTTAGGTTTTTCGGTTTTTGGAGTTGAAAAATAACTAAACAAGTGCAACAAATATTTTTTTGGAACTTTTTAAAAAGATTTCAAAATTTTAAAGGATTTATTATAGTCAAGGACTGAATGGGCTCTTTTTGATATTTAATAAAGAAGTAAAGGTCTAAAATGCAAAATAAAGTAAATGGATTAATGGAACGATCATCGAGGAACGTAAGCCTATTTTTTGGTTATTTTTTGGAGCCTAAATGATATTTTAAATAAATAAAGGAAATCAAGAGAAATTACAATACTGGCAAGGACATATATGTAAATAAATGAAAAGCCAGAGTCCTTGGAGCAATATTTCTAGGAATATATAACGTAATTAAAAAGGTACAACAATGATACACAATACAAAAAACGTAATGACATGCCTGCAAATTTCCACCTTACGTAGGCAACCATGTGAGTTAAGCTGACGTGGACTAAAATGTAATTACAAAAAGTCAGGGGCTTGAATGCAAATATTACAAAATATGAAGAATAATCGAGGAAGTTTTCAATATTAATTATTTAAATACAAAAAATGTGTGGGCTAGAGGTGTAAAATACCATAAGCGGGTGCAATCGAACGACGACCTGCTTTCCACTTATTCACGTGTTGCAACGAGAGAGGTCGATGACGGTTCGGCTTCAATATCCAAGATTAGATATTGGAGAAGGATCTGACGGATGTGATTCGATTAATCGGACAGTGGCTATAGATCTGGCAGTTGTGTTCTTGATCCGATGATAGAAAAGGGGCATGCACGAACAAGGAAGAACTTGCGACGATGTAAGATTCCTCCAGCCAAGTCACCCTCCTATGTCGTTCTTTAACGCTCTAAAAAGACCCAGAGGGTTCTTGCGGCGGCTCTTTATCTACTGGGGTGTCAAAAGGAGCAGAGAAGCAACAGAGCACCACCACGAGATCGGAGTAGAAGTGGTGCTTCAGGTATCTACGGCTAACAACAAAATCTCCCCCAGGAGACTCTTTGTTCTTCAAACCTACATAAGACAAAACTAGGGACGACGGTAAACTACCTCATCCTGTTATAAGGGGTAATGGGCGAAGGAGGTAGCTGGGCGGCACTCTCCGACGGATGGATGAGAAGTGAGAGCATATCTCCAAATTCGTTAGGGATCTAGGGGAACTAAGGATCCTAGAGTGACGAGAGGGAGAAGGGAAGTGAAGTGGTGGTGGTCAGCGTATGGGAAAGCAAGTGGATGGTAGTGGGCGGTTCGCCCGAGACTAAGCTCTGGCGAACGTCCGAGGTGGCGGTTTTGAGCTATACACATGATTAAGGAGCTAAAACAAAAACATGAATAAAACCTAGTAACTAAACTACGCTAGATAAAGGAAGAAAAAATACCTCATCAGCCTTGACCAAGAAGCAAATACCTCACACGACTAGGCAGCAGAGATGGTGGAACTGGCCTAAGACACCCTCGTTCGATCGGCCTAATCACTCAACAAGGACCCTGTCACCTTCCCCAAGCTGTGGGGCACGAAAAGGGAGACAGAGAGCGCCAAAGGTGTTCAAAGTTGGATAGAAGGATTAAAGGGGGCTTATGTACAGGTGGTCAACTAGCTACAAAGATCGAAGAAGAGTGAAGAAATCCATGATGCGATCCTCGAGGTCATCATTGCATGTGATAGAGGGACATTCAAGGAGAAAAGGATGCTAAGGACTCGGTACAAATGGGTGAAAGAATTAGCGGGGAGAAAGTCGAGAAAACGGGGTCGAAACGAGTTCTAACACATGCTAGGGTACGTAGACAAACCAGAAAAAACCCAACCAAAAATGATTTGTAAATTCTAAAATAAATAATAAATTATTTTATTATTTTTAAGTTATACAATAAAATTTTTTATTATTTTCTTTATTATTTTATTATGATTACTATTTTTTAGAGGTATATAGTTACAAGTTACTTTTTATGGTTAATATATAAGTATTTTTATCTATGTTTCAGGTCTTTTATTTTTATTTTGTATTTTTGATTTTAGTATTTTATTATAATACTTTATACAATTATAAGTTATTTTTATATATCTAAATAATATTTTATTATATTTTTCTGATAAATTATATACATTTAACTAAATCGGTATAATTATTTTATAGGTATAAGTATATGTATTTTATCTATGCAATTTATTTGCATATTTTATCATTGTAGTTTACATTCATCTTTTTCGTGGTCTATATTATGCGAGTTATAGAAGCAATGTTTTATTTGTGGTTTTATTTTAGTTTTAATATGTACACATACTATAATAATATTTACAAAATTATAAAAAATATAATAATAGAAAAATAATATAGAATGAATAAAATGAATATTTTAATCGGGTACGTTATACAATAGTTGTCCAAAACTAACTTTCACACAAACCCGGAAAAATATGAACCACCTTCATTAAATAGAATATTAAATGTTATATACATTTAAATGTGATTTTGATATATTTCGAGTATTTATTGAGAGATATGGGATTGAGAAGTTGGGATTTTGGAATCTTATTTAGAGTGTCACTTTTATTCTGCATAACATTTTTTATGAAATAAATTTTATGTTTTTTCTATATTTTATTATCTACTACTTTCATGTACAAAATTTCTTTATTTGAGGTGTAAAAAGTATAAAATAAAATAGGTCCCAAAAATGAATAAGGAATTAATAAATTGGACTTTTATTGGATTATTGGCCCTTATCTCTTCCTACTTTATTCCTTGTCGACCTAGCCATTGAGATGACTAGGACTCAAGGTTTAGGTTCATAAAATATCTGTGATATTTTATTCTTTTTCTTTTCTTTTTTCTAAAATTTTAGCATTAAAAATATTATTTTATACAATATTTATGCAATAAAGGATAAATGTTAATTTATGCAAATTTAGGGCATTTACATGCAATTACTAGGGTTTTTAAGCCAAAATGATAGAATAAAGGTGATGAAATGGAGATTCATCAATTACCTATACATATACCTATATAATAAATACATATATTTATTTAAGTCCAGAAATGAATTCATAAAAATATCATAAATAAATAGTATATGTGTGTGTGTGCGTGTGTGTATTTAAATAAGTTATAAATATATAATATATATATAATAAAATCTGAAATACAAAATAGTAATAAAATATACAACATATTGGTAAATATACCTTTTTATACATATAAATATTAGTTCATAATAAAATACCCAACAAAAACAAATAGAAGTATTTATAATATACTACATTAAATTACAAACACTTATCATGTTTTAAAAAAATTAATTAATTAATTTACTATTTATTATTGATTTTAGCAATCTTTTTCTTCTTGGAATTTTCTGGTTGGTCCATGTGGACCAACCTGAAACCTCCCCATGTTGACCTCGGTAAACTAACACCTTTCTCTTCCTCGAACCACGATTTGTCATAACCCTTGATGTTCACATAATTATCTGCTCAATATCATGATGATCTGTCATGGCGTACCACTTTATTTTTGGAGATTGAACATCCATAAATCTCACAATGGCCATAAATCCAATCAATCGTCCTCGATTCAGCTGGAAGCCTCGATCAAAGTTCCCCCATCTATCATGTTTATAAATAATGACCCTCTGCCTATTTCCTTGATTTGATCATTCTTCATTCCCTCTAATCCCCTCAAAGCCTGCACAATCAGTTCCTCGTGGTGACAAATCAAGTTCTAGAGGTTTTGCAGTGAGGAGGATGTGTGGCAAAGTGATCCACAACCCCATCGCTGGAGCTCTACCGACTGGTTTTGCTTCCCCTGATCCTAGACCTAGTCGAGGCATTTTATTCCGCTTCTTAGGTAACCCTATAGCATAGATTTAAATTCTAGCCTTTAATTTCCCTTTTAATCACATATTTAGTTGCAATTTCGAAAATCCCCAAAATGCTTTGAGCTCGAGCTCCACGCAAATTCATTGTCCCTCAACCATGATCTCACTCCTACTTTCACCCCATTCCATTCCTTTACGCATTTTTCATCAGTACCTCATCATTTCCCCCTATATCCATCATGGATAAGGGAGTCGAGGCTCCCTCCGCTACCCATCATCGAAGCCCCGTCTTCATCGCATGCCATGCCTCGTTTTCCCCCATTCCTTGGCCGAGGAAGTAGCCTTTGGGTCGAGGAATCTTTTGGTGCATGGTTGCAGCTCCAAGGACCTGTCTGGAGTAGCATTAATCACCTGGAGCAGCTCCAAGTGTTGGGATCTTATGGGAGCACCTTGAGCCCCCGTCGCAATCAATGGAGTCCACCACTGCTTGTGGAGGAGACCCAACAAGCTATTGTGCCCGTCTGAGGAGTGATTCATTGCTGGAGCAACAAGAAATCAATAATCAAAGCACAACTTAGTTCATCGGAGTTCTTGTAGAGCCCCTCCCGACCGTTAGATCAATAAAACATCCTAGATCTAATATGTGTTGTGTTAATTTCGAAGGAATACTCATCCAGGACGAGGCAATCATCTAGTGGCATATGAATAATGTTCGGATCTGGCGCACTTTAAGAGGTATATTTGCAAACACCTCCCTCCACTTTTTTTGTAATTTATAATTAGTCATGTAAATATTTTTGTCAAAACTTCATGGGCTATTTGCATGTACCCCCTATTACTTTTTAATATTGCACTTTAGTCCAATGTCTTTTCTCCTCAAGATGACCACCATGTGAGGGGACATTTTGCAAAGAGGCGCCCCTAGATTTTTTTATTTGCTTTTTAATCTATAAAAATCATGTTGCAGTGTTAATTTTATGGATAAACTGCATGTAAGCCCTGCGGTTTATTTTATTTGCAAAAGATCCCTACCATCATGATTTAATTTTAGTTATGCATTTAATTTTATTTAAAATATCTCCTATGCTCAAAAAAATTTAGAAAAATAGGTTTATGTGCATGATTGGTTGCTCCTTCATTTCATATTTTCTATTTTCAATTTTGTATGCTTTTAATATTTATTAAAAATCATTTGACGCTCTTTTATTCTCATTTAACTTGGAAAATCCAAAAAAACTTACAAAATATTTTCTAAATATTCCAAAAATATTAGCTACTATATATTAGACCATTTTCTAACTCCGTACCAAAATCACAAAAAAATCAAAGGAAACTTTGAAAACTAGAAAATCCTTGCTAAAATAAGAAATTGCAAATACAACAACAACAAATCCTTTTCACTGGGGTTGACTACATGGATTCTTCTCCTCCATTGCGATATATCTTGGATCAATCTCAAGCTTATATCAAAAAATACTAAGATCCCTTCCTATAGTTTCTTTCTAACACTTCTTGGGCTATTCTCGCCCTCTCTTAGACATCTCAACATCCCAACACTCACTTCTACTAATTGGTGCATCAACAGACCTTCTTTGCAAATGACCAAACCATCGTAAGCGGTTTTCTCGCATCTTATCCTCGATCGGAGCTATACCAACTTTCTTTCTGGTTCCATCATTCTAAATCTTTATCTAAAAAAATGCAAAATATTTACAAAAAATCCAAAAAAATAGTTTCTATTCTATTTTGTTATACTATATTATATATATTAAAAATGATTTTGAGAGATTTTGAGACTATCCCCTATTTTTAAATCTCAAATCGATTCAACCTATAAAATACTCCTTATTTTGCTTTGTGTCAGTTTTTAAAATACAAAAAAATTAAAAAATTCCCTCAAAATCCATAAAAATAGAAAATTATATGAAAAACATTGAAAGATTTTATTTAACTACTTTTATCCATAGTCATATATAGTATACACTATATAACCTATATATATCAATATATACCATTGTATATAATTTATATTATTATTAGTTATTATAAATATTTTATAATTATTTTTAAAAACCTTTGAGAACAGGATTGTTCTCTTTGATTAATTATAATTTTTTGCATATTTGTTATATTTATTATATTCCACAGTATTTATATTGTATACTTAGTCTTTATTTTCCTTTATATACATATATAAATGTCCTTATGTATTAATTTTATTCTTAAATTTAAAAATTAAAAAATCATAAAATTAAAAAAATATAAAAAAGGAAAAGAATAGAAATTATTTTATAATTAAAACCCACATACACTGAGTGATTTTGTGCACTTTTGTATACACTTACTTTATTTATTCATTTAAATAATACCTGCTAGGTTCCGTACTTCGCATGTTTGTCTCCTACCTTGTCAGTATATGCATTCATTGTAGGGAATAATAAAGTTTGACACATATATCCATATTTGATTTATTTACTTCTTCATTGTGTGGGTTGATTGTTGACTTGGCTTGGGATCTTAGTCAGAGGTCACTTCGACGACTTCACTCCCGCATTATGTGGAGCATACAACTTTCCCCACTCTGATCTCAGGTCATTTCAAATGGCACCATTGTCAAGGAGCAACAGATAGCATAGCTTTGTGTATATTTTTGAGTATGTTATTTCTCTTCTATTTTTGCTCTCTATATTTTATTCTTATTTGATCTACTCTAACCACTTTTCTTTATTTGTCTTTATTGCGAGGGACCACATGGTGAAGGATGCTTCCTAGGAGTCGTAAACACCCGAGTCACGAGGAGGCAGACTCCTCTACTTGTGATCTGGTAGAAAGAGAGTAGGGAAGGAGACAAGGAAAAATAGTAGAGTAGCTCCCTTAGAGTTTTTATTTTAACTTGTGTGGATTGTGTCATTTATTTCATTTTTTATAATTATTTATAATTGTTTTGAACTTGAAAACTACAATACCAACGTGGTCCTTTGCTTGGGTGATTGTTCAACTGGGGGCCTCGTCGTGATTTTTCGTTTTTTTGTGACATCTATTTTAATTTATTTTTCGTGATTTGAGATACCTGCCTTGTTTCCTTTGTTTTATGTGATTGAAGCCCCTAGATTTTGGCTTGTTTGACTCCATATCTGGGTCCAAACACCTAATAGAACCATGTACCTACAGTGATAAATGTTTGTACTTAGACAAATAATTAATTTCAAATTTCTTGAATTTGGAACCTTGCACCATGAGTGACTCCATACGCTGCTTGCAAGACCCAGTGTGGCGGGCACTAAAGAGTCCCAAGACCAGACACTTAGGATCCACTTTTAAGAAGTTTGCAGTTGATTCTTCTCGATAATAGCAAGTGTTATTTAGGTTGCTTTCATCACCTTTATATCGCCAGATAGTGTAAATATTTATGTTTGACTTGCATCACACATGGAGAGCGTTGGTAAGCATTGTGAGTCTTCTTACTTTGCATACATTATTTAGCACGAAAGTGAGATTTCCACTTTAATTGCTTTTCTGTTCTCTCCCTTTATTTTATATCACATTTTGGATCAAAAGAAAATACAAAAAATTGTTAGGAGGATTGCAATGAAAAATAATTAAAAAATTGAAAACCCAAAAAATTCTTAAACTAGGGGACTGTTAAATAACTTTGACCTTAACTAAAATCATTAATGGACATCCTTATTTTGAGTTCATAAATACCTCCTTGCTTTTAAGTACACTCTATATTTAGTGAGGTATGAACCCTAAGGATTACAAAACAAAAACCAATCTGTGGAAGCCTTGGTTGTCACTTGGGGTGGTGAAGTATTGGTGTTTTTATCGCACATGGGCGACTAGGGCCTTGTAGATGATGGTGTTCACTTATTGTGTGGAACATTCTACTTGGTATAAAGTATTGAGCATAGGACACATCTTCACGAGGGTGTCTGTATCATTGTCTTGTGGTCGAGTACCTCACTTGTGAGGGAAGTATTAGCTTAATCTCTCTATTTCTATCTCATTGTCTTGCGGTCGAGTACCTCACTTGTGAGGGAAGTATTGGCTTACTCTCTCTATTTCTTTGTCCAATTACCCCCCCAAGCAGAAGACCAAGGACTCAAAGTACGTAGATCACATGTTATAAAGTAGGTGGTAGAAGTACGAGGTACCTTCCCAACAGTACACACACTCCTATAAGGTTAGTGTACTTAAGGAGTTGTTAAATGATTTACATGCAATACAAGCATAAAGTAGAAAAGATAAAAATAATCGAACTCTCGTGGCTTCACTTAGGTTGTGTTACTGAATTCAAAACTCGTTTGGTGTTTGTTTGCTTAGATTAAGGTCCAAGATCAAATTCCGGCATACTTGTGCAAATTTTGACTCTCACTTTTCGCTTCTTTTCTTCTTCATTTGACCCACGCTCCCTTTTGAGTTTTTCTACTATTTTGCACTCCTTTTATTTCTCGTTGACCTCTGTATCATTCCTCTATTATAAATCTCCTCTTGAACTCAAGATGGTGACCCATGGATGGCTTAGTTGAAACTTCGCTGACTACCACATCGATTCCACGTGGTCGATCTTTCCAATAATTCAAGATGAGTCCTAAAATAACGGTTCAAACGCTGTGAATATCTCTCCAATCTCCCTGCCTTCATTAATAAATCAGGATCACTCTTGTCCCGAATTCTACCTACTTTGGATGGAAATTGGTTTCACTCAATATACATGTCCATCCTTAATGATATTCTTTATTGACCTTAATGTAGATGGATTTGTTATATTAGATGCTTCAACAAAGACTAATTGTGCAGATCACGAGCCCAATCTGGATCCACAACTTGTGTCATATTTAGATTCAGAGAAAGAGATGGCTCCTACAAGAAAGGGGAATAGACCTCAACACCCACCACATCGCAGTCAGGCCAGCCACTCAGTCAGAATGTACTGAATGCACAACTCCTTACCTCCATACAAGCGATTCAACAACAAATCACCGACCAAGCATTGGCCCAGGTCGCTTTCCAGGACATGTTGAATGATCTCCAGAGAAGGAGAGACCATCCAGGAGGAGGAGGAGGTGATGAAGAGATAGGAAGTGGACATAGTGGAGATGGAGCCGCTGAACCAAGAGGAGGGCAACCAAAGCCGATTCTCAAGGACACGTACAACCCCAGTGTTGGACAGATGACAAAATGGATTGAAATACCTGATGCCCATGCCCATTTTGAGTTGAAACCTCAACTCTTGGCTTTGATACACACCTTCCTCGAGAATGCAAACAACAAACCTTATATTCATCTCCATCATTTTGGGTGCATCTACGGAACCACATACTACCCTAACATTCCATTAGGCATATTTAAAATGACAACATTCCTATTTTGCCATCAAGATAAGGCTCTACATTGGATTAATCATTTGGGGAAGCTTGTCATCACATGGGAGGAACTCAAATCAGCTTTTCTGTACAAGTTCTACTTGATGACCAGGCTTTGGCAAGGGTCTAAAATAATATCCTCACAGAAAAGCGAAGATACAATGTCACCGAGGTGACCACTCACTAAAACAAGGCCAATCAATAAATAACCCAACTAATGTATATAAAAATCAATGCAAACAAGTGTGAATCAGAATTTATTACAACATACAATAAAATGTATAGTGAATAAATATAGTAGGAGTTAATCTCAAGTAAGAATGGAGGATAGATAATCAAAATTGGATGAAAGAAGACAATAAATGATTTTGGGTTTTAGGGTATTTTGAATTTGTAGGTTTTTAATTAATTAATTTTTAGAGTTTTTATTTTTATAATTTCTACCTTTTTTATTTTGTAATTTTTATCTTTTTATATTGTCTGATTTTGTTTAATTTTTCTAATATTTATAAAGAAGAGAATGAGTAAATATAAATATATTTATAATAGGATTTTCTATATATAAATATAGCTATAAGTTCTCAAAAATTACAAAATAAAATGTTTTTGTATATTTATATTTTTTGTATTTTTATCGAATTTTTTACTAGTTTTTTGTAGTTTAATTTAAGTAATAAGGGAAATAGTGAATAAGATATATGAGCTGAATTGTTTTTGACTTCAAAACTATAAAAATAGCTTTGAATTTTCCAAAATATTTTTAAATTTGCAATAAATATAGTAAACAAAATATAGAAACAGAAATAATTTTTTTGGGATTTTTAAGATTTTTATAATTTTATGAGAATTTTGGAGCTTTTTAATTTTTAGTGTTTTTCTTTTTACTATTTTAGGGATTTTCAGTCCATGACCTCAAAATAAAGAAATAAATAAAATCTATTTTTTGAAAATGTAAAAAAGGATCAATATCTCAGTTTATATTTTTAGAAATAGATAATAAACCTTAAATACTTAAATAAAATTATGTAAGAGATATAGGTATCACGTATTTATGGAAAATTTCTATGAATTTTTATAGGCTCTGGATATTAAAAAATAAAATCTATAAAAAAATGCAATCTAGCATGGGTATTTAGGTAAATATATAAAGTTCCTGACCAAAGCCGAACACCTCAAAAAATATTAGGGACAAAAATGCATTTACCTAAATTTATTAAATAATATATATACCTGGAGGGGTATATTATTAATACAAAGTCTAGGGGGCCATATGCAACTTTTCCATAAAATATTACACTATTAATTCAAAAATAGGACTTAAATGAAATACAAAAATCGTAGGGGTTTAGGTGCGAAATTCCCAGTCCCCTCATATGCATGGTCATGTGAGGTGATGTAGATTGGACCAAAATGCAAATATGGGAAATAAAAGGGTTGAAATGCAAATTTTACAAAAAAAAAATTTGCAACAGACAAATGTTTGAGTATTGAAAATAAAATCCAACTTTGTTAAGGTATCGGGCAAAATTACCCTTATGAGCGCGATTCAACGGCCTATGTTCTCCACTTAACACGGCGAGATCTGGACAACGGGTACGACTTCGGCTGCAACAACTAAGATTAGATCTCCTAAGGAGATATGATGGTAGAGCTTCTTCATATCTGATGGTTGTTGTACCTATTGGAGGGGGCTCTTGATCGGATGATAGGGAGTTCACCTAGAAGAACATGGAAGAGCTCCCTGTTATCCGAGCATTGAATCATGTCGGAAGCTGACACTGGCCACTTAAGCTGTGGCAATGGTCTCAAAACAGGGCTAGAAGTCCCCTGGAGCTACTACAGGCTTTAGATGGCACCTAGAGCTCTAATAAGGTATGGCAAGGGCAGTGAAGCAATGGAGCTCCAAGTATTTCCGTCGTCAAAATCGACTAGTTAGGGGTCCTTTGGCCCTCCAGAACCTGGAGGAATCTAAGGCACGCAAAGATGATTGTTATGGAGGTCTTGTCAGGTTGGGATGAGTGGAGATGACCTCGAACGAAGCTCTCCAGTGATAAGACAGACAAGGAGAGCTGAATGTATGATCTAAGCGAGATTAATAAGGATGGACATGACTGGGGCGAAGAGAAGCATTGTTAGAAGACGTGGAAGGTGAAAGCGGAGGCGGAGGATGATCAGAATAGTTGTAAACAAAGGGAGGAGCTGGGAGCTCCACTGCTCAAAATTTTGGATTTTATGCTAAACTAGGTAGAATCAAAGGAAATTAAAGGCTATACTATCTTATTCTTAAGAGAATGAACAAAAAGAATAAGAAAGGAGAGATTTATCTGACTAGGACCAAAATGGAGAAAACTCACGGCGGAGCAAGTCGTCAGAGCTCGGATTGCTTTGATTCAACATCCACATGACTCTCTAACCCCTTCTAAGGACTCTTGCTCTCACCAGGATTCACCTCTATGCAAAAGGGTTAGGGTTTGGAGGCAGAAAAAGGATCAAGGGCTGCAGGTATGGCGGAAGACATGTTATGTACATGGCATCTTCATCGGGGAGTGGCGCACGATACTGAGGCGCCTTAACCAAGAAATCAGGTTGGCGTGAAATCTCAAGTGTCAATGATCAAAAGTCAAGAACAAATCGATCCACATGGATTCAAGTAATAGACACGAAATATCGAGGAAGGTAGGGTCAAACGAGCTCTGACGCAAGCTAGAGCCTCGGTCAAGCGGACGATGAGCCATGATTGGGCCACGTCATCCCCAAAAGGACGAAATGAAAAATAGATAGAAATAAAATAGTAAATAATATATATAATTTTTGATCAAAACATAGAAATAGTCACTATTTTATGCAGTATTTTTTATGACTTTGTTTATTTTCATATGTTAATTTATTATAGGTTAATTTTTGGATGTGCATTTATAAGTATATTTACCTATATTATGTGTATTTTATTTTTATTTTGTATTTTAGGTTTCATTATTATATACACATAATTATTTATTCATAACTTATTTAGATACACATAAATATATTTATATTGTATTTTTCTGACTTTATTTTTACACTTAATTATTTATAAGTATTAATTATATAGGTGTATGTATATTATATTCATCCATGTCTTTTTTATCTTATTTTATTTTAGTGTATTTTTTGGCTTTATTTCATTATAAATATGTACATATATTATGAAGAATATTTTCAAAATTATAAAAATATCAAATCATTATAAATATAAAGAATACATAAAATGAATATTTTATTCAAGTATAGTGTACAATAGGGGTCCAAAACCTAACTTTTGCATCTAAACTCCAAATTAAATGAAACCACCTTCTCTAAATAGATAATTAAAAGTTGTATACAGTTAATGGTGATCATTTTGAGTTCATATGGTGAAAATATAGATTTGGCAAGTTTGGATTTGGACTCTTATTTTGAGTGTAGAATATACAATATGCATTTTTTTATATGATATAAAATTAGTACTTTTTTGTATTTTTATCTAAAACTTTCTTATTTAAAGTTTATTTCATAAATAATAAATCAAAACTAAGAATGAATTATTGAAAAATAAATAATTAGGGTTTTATTGTGTTTTTAGATTCTTATCTCCCCTTACTTTATTCCTTATCGACACAGTCATTATGATGCCTAGGTCTCGGGGTTTAGGGTTACCTGTGGTATTTTATTTTTTTCTTTATTATTTTTTGGCTTTAAATATAAATTTTTATACAATATTTATATAATAAATAATGGATGTTAACTTATGCAAAATAATGATATACACATGCATTTAGCTAGGATTTAAAGGCCAAAATGAAAGAATAAAGGTGATGAAATAGAGATTCATCACCCCCAATACTTTCCTTTACTAGTCCCTGGAAAATACTTATGCATATAAGTTCAAGAAAAGGAAAATAAAGAAAAGAAAAAGACATAACTAGGATTGGTTTTAACAATCAAACATGTCGTCCTAAAATCAAAGTTTGTAGCTTAATCAGACTTTTAGCAGTTACGTTTGGTCAGAACCATATTGGGAAACATATTTGAAATACAACAGCCTCTAGGACCCATGAGACTCTACCCAAGTCTCCTCAAAAGCCAGGTTATAACAAGTCGATGTCATACCCAAACCCTTATGACTATGAATCTATCTTGGACAGTATGTCTGATATGTAGCGCTCCTTGGCTGAAGCGGTAAAAGTGAGTCTTCTCCAACATAGTAACCCTAATTTCCCAATCCAACAACTCTTTCCTTAACAAGCATGGTATTCCCTTCTAAGTTCAAGTACAACTGGATCTAGAAGAGGAGGTGGAGAGAAGAATGGACGGTAGCCAGTGTAGCTACCTAGCCTAGGATGGTTGACTACTGTAGCCAAGTCATCATACGGTTGCAAGATCACATGAATATATGACTTTGAAGATCAAGCTTGTTTATTGACTATATAAATATATACATGCTCTAATGAGAATTGATTTTTCTTTGAGTTTTTCCTGTCTTTTCTTTTTGGAGGTTTTGAATATGCATTTTTTAATACTATATACAACAACAATTCTATAAGGAATTTTTCCTCTAGAGCCAGTAGATTATCCCTCATTCGAAGAATCATTACAACCCACGACTTCTGTCTTTAGACTTCTTCGCAATTGGATTGGGATAGGGTACAATGGCAACAAATGTGTGACTTCCGATGTTTCCATTGGCTTATGTCTCATGCCGATAAATGCAGCCCTTTTCCACTTTAACTATGTTTAGTAAAGTGCAAGATGCATGTGTGCAAGCTAGGTCATTATCAACAAGAGTCATGTGTGTGTTCCAATATATTCTACTGAGGAAGTCGTGAAGACACTAAACAAAGTCTTGTGGTCTCAACGATTTAACTCCAGTGGACCTGAAGTGCCTCAATTCCAATTCTTTTAAGATTCCTGTGATTAAGTGGATTAAGTTCCAACCAAGCTCAAATCTTTAGATTTTACTTAGACTAGTTCAGTTATCAGTATTAATCTGAAAAATGCAAATGCGATGCATAATGCAAGGAAAATATTTTTGTGATAAAATTTTCGAATTCTGAACTTTTTATGGGTTTCAAAAAGTTTTGCAAAATTTTATGAAAGTTTCTGACAACATTTTGCAAAATTTCATAGGATTTTTAAATTTGCAATTTTTTAGTGATTTTTCAAAAATAGAATATTTTGGCAAATAATTATGTACATATATTTACGCGGGAGTGCTTTTTATTATTTACAGGAGTTGAGATTTAGGAATTGACAGGATTTATGTACATAGTTTATTAAGAATTTGTTTTCTTGCGTAATGTACATAGTTCTCAAAATTATTTAAAATATGTTCACAAACATTTTAAAAACCTTATTTTGCAAATTAATGTGACAAATAATTTTTAAAAACATTAACAAAAAAAAAAATCATTTTGCAAAGATTTCTCATACAGTATATATAGATTTTTCAAAATATTTTTGCAATCATTTTATAAACCATTTGCAAATAGATTTTCAAAACATTTTATTCAAATTAAGACATAAATTTTTACAACCAAATTTTTTTAGAAAGGTTGACAAAATTTTACAACTGTTTTACTTGATTTATTAATCATCATATACAAAGAATTTTTGTGAATTTTATACAAGTATGTTCTATACAATTAGTCAATTATATTTTAGCTACTTTTTGGAAATAAGAAAGTACGAGTTGTATCTAAATTATATACACACGTATACGATCCCCTATACTTAGCTTGAGTTATGTCCTCGTAGATCTGAGAGGAAAGTGAAGATGTATGTCATACTAAGTGTAGAACAGTCTATACTACAATGAGGAAAGAATGAACGAATGAGAAGTAAACCGTCCCCACTATACATAGGATGAAATAATCCTAAGTATAGCAGGTTGTACACAAGGCAGAGAGGGTCATGGGTGGGAATGTAGAAAATAATCAGCTCGACCTTTCCCCTCATACTTAGGGTAAAATATCCCTAACTATAGAGAGAATATCAAAAGATGAGGGGACAGGTGATGAATCAAAGAATGAACATCTCAGGGTACACACACCTTATACTTGGGATAAAGTACATCCTAAGTATAGCAATAATGAAAGGGGTGACACCTTTCTAGAAAAATTTAGGATATGAAAAGGAGCAGAAGAAAAGAATAAAATAAAGATATTTCAAAAATGTTTTAATCCGCTTTGTCTGAATCAACGGACATGGTGACTTTCAACTCATCTTTGTTTATAACTTGAATTGAAATTACAACGGACATGAATATGTCATGTTCTAGTTATGGTTTCAGTAGTGGTCCGTTGATCATGAAGGGATGTGCATCAGCTGAAAATTCTGATATAATTATACTATTGTTGTCACACACATGCTTCACTATAAATGGCCCAGTCCATTTTCTCTTAAACTTCGCATCGAACAACCAGACCTTCTGACCTGATTTGAAATTCTTTCAGCAGATGTGCTTGTCATGCCACTTCTTGACCTTTTCCTTATACATAAGGTCATTGTCATATGCGTAAACATGGAATTCAAGTAATCTTTCGGATACAACTTTCTATTTTTCCCGGCCCTCTTCGAATCCAAGTTACAAACATTAATTGCTCGCAAGGATTTATGAATGAGTTCCACGAGTGGATAGCATGGCTTGCCATATATCAGGCGGTAGTGATACATTCCTAAAGGTGACTTGTGTGATGTTATGTAAGCCCAAAGAACTGAGTCAAACAACCGAAACTAGTTATTGCAATCAAGACACACAAGCTTCTAAAGAATTGTCTTGATCTCCCTGTTTGAGCATTCTGCCAAGCCATTGGATTGTGGCAGGTAGGGAGAAGCTACACGACGTTCAATGCAAAATTATTGAGTTAGCTTCTTCACCTATTTATTGATAAATTTATTCAGCCATGGGATATAAGAATCTTAGGAATCCCAAACCTGAAAATGATATGATCTTTCATAAAATGACAGACGGTGCAGCTATCGGTGGCTCAGGATAGGATAGCCTCCACAGAACGACTGACATAGTCAACAACGAGCAGAATGTATTTGATTCCATTACTATTTGGAAATGGGCCCATGTAGTCAATGCCCACACATCAAACATGTATGAAATGTGAATATATTTCAGGGGCATTATTTTTGTCAGTCTGATTGTTCTTCCCATCTTCTGATAGTCAGTACAATGCTTCACATAATCTTCTGCATCATTAAATAAGGTCTCAAACCAAAGGCCACATTGGAGTACTTTTGCTATCGTTCTTCTGCATGAATGGTGTCCTCAAGATTCTCAATTATGACAATGTTCTAGGACACTTGCAACTTCCTCCCTATGAATGCACCTTCTCCAAATAAATTCTGCTCCCTCAAGAAAGAGATATGGATCCTCCCACTGATAAAAATGGATATCAGACAAGAATTTGTCTACTTTCAGTTTCAGCCAATCTTGCGGAGTTATCTTGGAAACAAGATAGTTCACAATATTAACATACCAGGGGAGCTAGGTGACTAATAATATGGCTTCGTCTGGAAAGGTTTCAGTGATTGGTCTCTAATTCTGCTCAGGAGACTCAGGCACGGGTAGTCATAATGGGTGATATGCCACCACATTTTTTACTCCAGGCTCATATCGGATCTTAAGGTCAAATTCCTGGAGTAGAAGGATCTATCTGAGAAGGTGTGGTTTGGTGTCCTTCTTATGTTGTAAGTACCAGATGATAGAATGGTCAACGTAGACTATGACTTTGGATCCAAGGAGATGGGATCTGAACTTTTCCAGGGGAAAAACTACGGCTAGAGGCTCTTTCTCAGTGATGGTGTAATTATTCTGAGATCATCTAGTATTCTGCTAGCATAGTGATTAGCAAACGACAAATTGTCTTTTCTTTATCCTAGCATGGTACTGATGACATAATATGGCACATTCATCATAATTTCAAATGGTAATGTCCAATCTGATGACTACAGGATAAGGGCCTGAGTGATTAAATCATTCAACTGTGTAAAGGCTTGGAACACACAATCATCAACAATAAAATATGCCTCCTTGCCTAGTAATTCAGTCATCGATTGGGCGAGCTTGCTAAAATCTTTAATGAATCGTCGATAGAAACCGACGTGCCCTAAGCATGGCCAGACTTGTTTTATATTGGTAGGTGGCTCAAGTTTTAAAATTACCTCCACATTGGTAGGGTCAACTTCCATGCCATGTTTTGATACTACGCGACCTAGCACGATCCCTCTGTCACGCTAAAGTTGGTCTTCTCTCATGAGAGCACGAGGTTCACTTCACAACACCTATGCATAACTCAGTCAAAATAGTCCAGACATTGATCAAATTAATCTTCGTAGACTGAGAAATCATCCTTGAATTCCTCCAAGAAACTGCCCATTATCTAAGCAAATACAATTATCATACATTGTTGGAATGTAGCAAGGGCATTTAATATCCCGAACATCATCCGTCAGAAAGCATACTCCCAAATGTATAGGTTAACATATCTTCCTTTGGTCTTCAAAAATGTTTGCAACTTGATTCTATCAAGAATAGCCATCTAAGAAGCAGAAGTATTCCTTCGCGACCAGTCTATCGAGAATCTGGTCAATGAAGAGAAATGAAAAGTAATCCTTCTTTGTGACGAGGTTCAAATGTATGTAATCAACATAGACTCGCCACGAGATGGGCACTCTGGTCGGAACCTCCTCTCCTTTTCATTTAGTAAAAATAGTGATCTCGGACTTCTTTGGCACTACATGCAGTGGACTCACCCACTTACTGTCGGAGATGGGCTATATGATTCCCACATGATACCATTTCTGAATTTCTTTCATGACAACCTCCCGATGGTTTGGATTCAGTATCTTTGGAATTCATAGGAAGGTTTCTGTCATCTACGAGGTAAATGTGACGTGAGCACAAGGACGAATTGATCCGTGAAGATCCAATATCTTCCAGTCTATTTCTTACAGTTTTGTTCAAGAACTCTATCAGATGAGATTCGTGATCTTCGCTCAAATGGACATTGATAATTACCGGATACATGTTTCGTTCTCCCACAAGAAAGTCATACTTCATGTTGGAGGGCAGAGGTTTGAGTTTTGGTGGAGTGGGAGCAAATTTGGTGGTGACTTTAACAATCACAACAGGTATTAGCTCTTACATCAAGGTAGTTTCCACCTTTGACAGTTTAACTTATTCATTCAAAGATTCACAAATTTTTTGAATTATGTCCTCATGACTACATAAATCCTCAATAACCTGCCCTTGGACTTTGAGGCTCAAGGGGCCAACATAGAAGTCATCAAGCGCATCAACAAAGATCTCATCATCATCGATAGTGGAGAATTCGACTACTCTCTCACTCCATCCTCAGAAAAAAGGAATTTATGGACCTCAATGTCATCCATGAATAGATTTGTATCTTGAATCTATAGAAGAAAGTTGCAGTCTTCTAGGCAGTTAAGTGCAAGCACACTCAACATAGATGTAGCCTCCGATAGTTTTGGCTCAAGCATGGTTTCTATATGCACTTTGTTGCTACTGGAGAAGAATGTAATCTCTCTAGTGTTGTATCTCACTACTGTATTAGCGGTTTGGATGAACGATTGACCAAAGATGATAGGGGTATGGAGCAGAGGTGTGGAGACATCCATGTCTAGCACAAAAAAATCGACAAGGAATTGGATCCTTGAACAATGACGATCACATCTTGCAACATGCCCCTATGATGCTTGACTGATTTGTCTATGAACTACAAAATCATCTTAGTTGGTTTAAGCACTCCTATCCCAAATTCTGTGAGTAGAGAAGCTGGCATAAGATTGACAGAAGATCCATTGTCGATCAGTCGCTTGATGTCCTTTTTGAACATGTTACACCTGATGAGTGGAGCTCCCTTGTCTTTCTTTGTATCAAGGAGATTACAGATGGTGTTGACAGTTGCCATGGTAAGGATATATTTTTCTTGTTTTCCATTCTAGCTCTTGAAGTTGTGGGGCTGAGGTCGGTGCCTTGTTGTACATGCTTCTTTAAGTTATTTTTTGACTGATGGCATGTACTCCAATTCTTTATTCAAGGAATATTCAAGACCAAGTTCTGAATTATTTCCATAATTGATGGAATAGACAAAGTTTTTTTTCAAATTTTATTTTAGGTATTATTCATTGCTTCAAGAATAGAATAAGTACAAAATCAGAAACGTTTTAATTCAAATTTTAGTCCAAATCATTATGTACATGTAGATGGCAAAAATGTGTAAAATCATCTACAAGTTGTGGACTAAAAAATGCAAGCTCGGCTTCATTGGCTAGATCACATGCAGACGTTTCCATGGCTGGTTAGTCTCCATTGGGTCTAGTGTTATTATTTTTTGTTTTTGTATTTTCTTTATTTTTTGTATTTATCTGCCAACGATGCTCCTCTAAAATTATCTTCAGCTCATGTTGCTATCCTGACTGATCATTTGCCATTAGATGCAAGATATTTTCCCTTCATTGTAGTTGATCCTCGAAGTGTTCTACCGCTCCTGAGAGTAACAATGTTATATATACAATTATTTCCATCTGAATCGGGTTGAACACTGCAGGATAACTGCTCCTTGCATCAGAAATTGTTCGGGTTGGCTTTAACCTGTGCTAGAATGACGGTTTTGACAATCGTCAGGTCATCGATCTTTTAGCTCATTTCAGCCATGTTTTTCATGAGTTGCTCCAGACAAGCAAGAGTTGGGTTCATTAGTGAGACTGTTGTTGGGCTCCCTGAGAGTAGTGGTGAGGAGGTTGATGAGATGAGTATTGTTGGTATTGTTGAGAGGAATAGGTGATGAGCACATATTTCGTGAGGGTCTAGAATAATCGTCATTGAAGAAGTGAAGATAGATTGTCTTTGACGTGACCACTCACAAGTTCACATGTTCAATCAACAAGTTCCCACAACACATAATGAATTATTGAATAACTAAATTGTGGAGCACAATTTATTATACTCTACAACAAAGATGTATAACATGCAAGTATGTAGAGGTCAAACTACAGAGAGCAAACTGCGGTAGCCTATTGATTATAGCTAATCAAAATGGATTATGTACATAAATATCTTTTTTTATGTGGGTTTTTAATTTCTAATTTTTTGTTTTATTTTTTTATAAGTATTTCTATATGGGTATTTGTAGATATGTATTTAGGAGGATATATATATGTATATATAATGTGTATATAAGATATAAGCTATATCCTAATAAATAAATATAATGAATATATATATATCAAATAGTATTACTAAATATATCCCATGATTTCAATACGTATATACAATTTTTAAAATATTTATGACATATATATAAAATTTAAAAATGATAATACTATATATAGATATCTAATACAATATTGGGTATTATAATTATAAACATAGCTAAAAATTCTAAAAATATTGCAAGATAAAAGCTTTTAGGATTTTCATTTATATATTTTTGTGATTTTCCAGAATTTTTTTTATAATTTTTAGGCATTTTAAAAGTCAAAAATATCCTAAAATAGAGATTAAATAAATAAGTCTGATTGCTTTGAGATTTTAAAAGACTAAATATGCTTAAAAATTTTCTAAACTAATTTTCTTCTATTTTAAATAATATATACATATATATATATATTTATTTATAAAATTGCAACTAATACTTTTGGTATTTTCGATTATTTTTTTATAACTTTTATCATGATTTTGGAGATTTTTCTATTTTTTATCATTTTCTTTTTCTATTTTTGGGGATTTTTGGTCTGGGAATGTACACTATTATAATAAACAACATAAAATTTGTTAGATTTTTTCAAAATATTTTATATTTTTTAGGTATTTTAAAGTTTAATAGGGACAAAAGGATCCATTTGATTTTTAATAAACGTGCAATGCACATAAAATGAAAAATAAAAAATATGGCGTGAAAGAGAAATCATCCATGAAAAATGTCCTAATTTTTCAAATTTATTTAGCACGAGTGGTATTTTTAAAATAAACAACATGCTCAAAAATGTATGAGCTAGCAGGGACCTATTTGCAAATATAAAGAAGTTTTCATGAATTCCTAAACCCTAAGACAACATACATCGACTATGGTACAATTTATCTACGTACATATAGTTCAAAAGCACATGGCACATGTATATTAGCAATATTCGAACTTCCAAGGTCCATTGTGCAATTTAACCTCAAAATATAACACATAATATAAGAATTTATGATAAACTATAAATACAAAAAGTCACAAGGGTATCTTTGTAAAATACCCACCTCACATAGTGGCCACGTGAGGTGAGATGGTTCAAACATCAGTGCAAATATACAAAAATGTAGGAGGTTCAATGCAAAAATCCCACCATTATTTATACTACAATAATATTTACAAGACTAACATGGAAATGTACAAAGTTGGAAGAGGTCGAGTGAAGTTTACCCCTAAAGGCGTACAAATGAATGACTAGCAGTGTGCCACGTAGGTGCACTTAACTCCATCGAGCGACTTGGACGAGGCAGTGGTTTGACTTGCATCAACCTCCGAGATTAGATCTGAGCCATGCTTTAAATCCGAAAAACATTGAGGGGAGGAGGAAAAACACTTCCCTATCCTCCCTTTGATTGCATATTTCTCCTCATTCTTGCCACCATCTCCATCACCGACAGGATCATGATGTGCCTAGATGCATCCCACATTGGTTGGTGCCCCTAAGAAGATCTGGGCCTCAATGATGAGAGGCTTGGAGCTCGATGAAACCTGTGGGTCCCAAGAATCTCCTCCTGCATTGAACAACCCTCAAAAGGTCTTTGGCATGCTGAACCTACAGAAGAAGAATCATGGTCTTAAGGCGAATCAACTCGACCCCAACTAAAGTTGAATTATATAAGGGGTGAGGTGAATGGAGGAGCTCCGATGTACAATGGAGGAGAAGCTCCAATTCATCGATCCAAAGAGGATAGGGTTGGTTCAATGTGGAGGAAAAGGTGCATTAGTTGAGGGGGAAGATAATGAGCATGAAGAGCGGGTCAGAACTCAGTTGAATCACAATGAGACATGGCCGAAGCGGTGAGCTCCGACGATTCAATTTTTTGATTTCTTAAATAACCTAACGATATGATTACTAAACTAAATGCAGAATTGAAATGATGATAAGAAATTCTACCTAGGACTTGAAAAGATATAGCTCATACTTGATGGTTGATCATGGATAAGAGGCGTCAGCAGAGCTCCATCGAAGACCTCCTTTCCTCCTCCTATTGCACTCCAACACCACGATGATGCACCTCTGTCATAGGACACACACATAAAGGGATGGAGCTAGAACAAAGCTTGAAGAGGGATCAAAAGTGAAATTAGAGGAGGGAGGTTTTATTTATAGACAAAGGTCCCAACCAACTTCCATTGTCATTATTTAGTTTCTATATGGATATCAGAAGGATCTAATGATGGTGTACGAAATACGGTTGTGATGGGAAGAGAATCGAAGAAGGACGCGACACATTTTTGTGATTAGAGTGGCTTGGAAAAATTGAGATGGGTCGCTCGAGGTTCTGACATGGTCAGAGACATCAAAGGGGCAGTTGACCAAGGTCAACAAAAGAAGAGCTCTGATTGGTTCGCGTGGATAAACCAGAAAAATGCAAGGTAAATATGCCTTGTAAAATAAATAATAAATAGTAAATGAATTTATTAATTTTAGGTTACAAAAAAATTATTTTGCATTTTGTGTAGTATTTAATTATCCTTTTTATTTATTTTTATGTGTTAATTTATTGTGAGTTATTATTTAAAAGTATAATTATGGTATATTTACCTATATATGACTTAATTCGTATTATATATTTTATTATTTTGTAAACTTAATTAATATTTATAACTTATTTAAATATACATAAATATATTTTTTCTTTTATTTTTCTGATGTATTTTGTACACCTAAATAAATATGTATACTTATTATATTGGTATAAATAGTGTATATGTATTTTGTGTAGTATTTTATTTTAGTGTTTTGTTTATGGTTTTATTTTATTCTTAATGTGTACATAAATATAAGTAGTATTTACAAAACTATGAAAATATTAAATTATAAAATTATAAAGAATAAATAAAATGAGTTTTTTTATTCAGGTAAACTATATACTAAGGGTCCAAACCTAACTTTTGCATATTAACTCTAAAGTTAACTTTAAAACATAACATTTTTTGTGGGTTTTTATATTTAATTATTATTTATTTTTGATTTTGTAAAAGTATTTGAATGTTTATATTTATAAAAAATGAAAAACATAATAATATAAGCAATAATAATATAAAGATAATAGAGAGAGAAAAAGATAGTGAAAATATTTTTATATATTTCAAATATCTAAATGGAGAAAATAATTTTTTTTTGGTTTTTATATATTTCTCAAATTTTTTAAAGAGTTTTTAAAAGTTTATTAGAATTTTAAATTAATAAATAAGCAATACACGGTAAATCATAAAAAAAACTTTTTAAATTTTTGTGATTAGGAAAATCAAGGTAAATACCTTAATATTAATATATATGATGAAGAATCACTTAAGGTGTTTAAATAACTTTTCCAAAAATATTAAGGGAAAATAAAATATTTAAAATAAATAAAAGAATTAAATAAATGAATAATTTAATCAAAAGAAGCTATACGTAATTTCCAAGAACATGATGCACTTTATAGCCTTAAAATAATATTTCATGGGATAAACAATAATATTTTCAATTAAATATCATTTTGAATCCCATTAGAAAGGTCTCATCTATAATTAAATTAATCGTTAAAGAATTACATAACAGTTTAAAAAATCCAAGGCAATACATGAAATTTTCACAATTAAATGCACATTTAAATTTGCACTAGATATGGGTATAAGTGCAATTAAAATAGCCTACGTGTCCTTCATGAAATTTGTACAAAAATATTAATCTAATTTAACAAATTAAAGACAAAATACAAATACCTAAAGCTAGAGGATTAAGTGCAAAAAGGCTAAGTGCCTCACTTGGGGAGCCACGTGACGTGATAAGGTAGAGGAACTAAATGTAATTTCAATGAAAGCTTGGGTCCATTTGCAAATATTATAATAAAAATTCATTGTACAACTTATATTTACATGAATAAAATAAGAAAATATGACATGGCTCAAGTGGAATTTACCCCTTATTGCATGCCAATGACTAGTCCGGATGACATCACTTACGTAGATCCAATAATGGAGATTGCGCTATACCGCTTTGTTGACTGACAGTTCAGATTAGATCAAGGTCCTAATCTAACAGTTGCTTGAGACCTAGATCAATAGGACTCGGTGGATTCGATTTGGGATGATCAAGGTGAATGGAGCGGTGTTGGAGATGGAGATATGGTAGGGAACGGTAGTGAGTTGGTGGTATTGTCAAAACATGAGCTCAACAAGCACGACAATGCTCATAGACTAATGTTCCACCATAATTCCAATCTAAAGATTTACGTTACGAAGTGTAGTATAAACGTGAAATAAAATTGCAGAAATGAATTGCGAGAAAGAAATATGCCTAGAAAGCATGTAAAACATCTCGTACTTGTCTGTTACACCAAGGAGTAGAGAACATCGTGGCGGAGCGCCGATGGTTGTGGATCACATCTCCGACACCTCATGTGTGTTGTAGACTTTATGGCGAGCTTGCTTTCACTGTGCTCCACCCATTTTAAGGTGGATCTAAGGGCTCCAATATGCAAAAAGAGATCGAAAGGTCAAAATGAAATAGGGTAGTTATTTATATACATGGTGAAGTCGTTCAAGAAATCACGAGAATGTGTCCGATTGAGTGTATGACAATGATTATAGAGGTACGACGAGATGCAGGGATGGATGGAGCAAAGATTTCATGAAGGTTTCGATGCCATCAGATGCATGGAGTAGTGTCAAAATTTTGGCAAAATTAATAGGTTGGTGGAGTTCACGGGCACCTAATGGGAGCGAAGGTAGTCTATACAGTTAACTTGATGTCAACAAATAGAGGTGCCCCATTGGGCCACGTCTACCTGAATAAGGATAAAAGAGAGAAGAAAATGGAAATAAAATAGAAGGAAATTTTGTTTATATAAAGTTAAAACATGAAAGCTTTTAGTAATTTTTTACTTTTAATATGATTTTATTTAATTTTACAACCTTATTAGTTAGCTATTGAATTTTACTAGTATATACATAGGTATATTTACCCATATTTTACCTTTTTTATTTTATATTTTTAATTGTAATTATCATTATGTACTTATTTTATATGTTTTTAATATATTTAAATACAAATTTAGATATTTTTATTTTATTTTTATAATATTCCTCACATACTTAAATAAGTAGATATATATACATTATAGGTATATTATGCATACATTTTATTATACTATTTATCTTAAGTATATTTTAAAGTTTTTATTTTACATTTAATTTTTTACTATATTTAACTTAATAGTAAAAATTATTAAAAAATATCAAAAAGTAAAAATATAAGTAATGAATTATATGGATAAAATATGCAGGTATATAGTACAATGGGACCCTAGAAAATGGCTTTTACAACTTAAGTCCATTTTATATGAAATTGTCTTCATTGGATAGATAATTTAATTTAGAATACATTGGAGTGACTTTTATGAATTTTGAGCTAGTATAGAGAAGATATTGGTATGTGTTGTTTGATTTATGGCTTTTTCATCTATGTATTCCAGTTTCACATTATACTATTTTTCTTAGGAATCATTTTTATAATTTTCAATTTATTGTTATGTACATGTTTCTTGTTGAATAATTTTTTATTTGATGTGTGTATAATGAATAATAAAATAGTCTAAAAATGGGTATTTATAGTGAATTAAATTAGGGTTTGGTGTGGTATTTTTGTACATTTATTCACCCTCTCTCCCACTACTTTCTTCATGGTTAACCAAGTCAATATTGACATGGTCTCTGGATCTAGGGCCATTCAGTATTTTCAATACTTCATTTTCTAATTCTTCCCTTTGTTTTTTATTTTAGATTTAAATACACGTATTTACATAATATTTACATGGTAGATAATAAATGTGTTTTAATGCAAATTAATGATATTTACATGTATTTTACTAGAGATTTAAAGAAAACAATTGAAGAATAAAGGTGCGGAAATTGAGATTCTTCACTCCCCTATATTTGCCTTTGCTAGTCCCTAGAAAACACGTATGATAATGAGTGCATAAAATGAAGATAAAGAAAATAAAATAAAATATCTTGGAATGATTTTGATTTTTAAATTTATCTTCATAAAATCAAGGTTTGAGGACTCAATGAGACCTTTGGATTATTAGCTTGTTCGGAACCTTATTGGGAATCTGATTTAAAACTCAACAACCCTCAAGATAAACAAAACTATGTTCAAGTCACCTCAAAAGTCAGAACAGAACAAGTCTACTCATTTGCAAACCCTTAATACTATGAGTCTTACTTTTACAATGTAAGTGATATGTATCTTATCACAACTAAAGAGACAAGGAGATTGTCTTCTCTAACATGGTAACCCTAATTACCCATTCTAGCTACTCTTTCCTCGAGGAGCAGGGTATTTCTGCCTAAGTTCAAGAACAATTGGCTCAAAAAGAGGAGGTAGAGAAGAGAATGAGTGGAGACTAGTGTAGTCACACATCAGAGGAAGATTGACCACTATCGTCAAGTAATCCAGCTGCATGCATCATGTTATCTTTGACTTTGAAGAACAAGTCTTGATCATTAATACATAACTCTAACAAGATTGTAATTTTCTTTGACTTTTAACCATCTTTTTTTGGTATCTTTATTTCATTTTAATGTATATATACTACAACATTTACATAAGGATTTTTTTACTCTTGAGATAGTATACTATCCCATTTTTTGAAGCATTATTGCAACCCACAACATCATGTACTTAGACGACGATGAAACTAGACAAGGTTGGGTGACACTAACCTCCGAATGAGGTGGTGAACGCTTCCTATTGAGTGTGTCTCATTTCAGCAAATCCAGTCCTCTACCACCTCTATTGAGTTGTGTTAAGTGTGAGGTGCATGTGTCCAAGTTAGGTTAATGTCAAAAAGAGTCATGTATGTCTCAAAATATTCTAATTCAGTAGTGTTGAACGTTGAAGTTCGGGTTTTTATTTAATGAAATAATAAAAATGTAAATTGTGGTCGTCGCAGCCCAAAAAACAGTCAAATAAAAATATTTATAATTTGTATACATCTAAAGCCAAGAACAATAAAAAAGATTGTAAGCATAAAATTTGTAAGTGTTATTTATTTACCTGTATAACATACAGGATCAAATTCAGGAAGGTTAGAAAAGTCCCGATGGTTATTAAATCCAAAAAAATCAATGAAATAAAAAAGGAATTTCTATGCACACTACTCTTAGTCTTGTATTTTTTGTTTTTGTATTTTTTAATGCAAATTTTTATTTTTTATTTTATATTTTGTTTTTTGATTTTTTATGATTTTTTATTTTGCAAAAAACCTTTTTAATATTTTGAAATAATTGAAGTAAACATAAATAAAAGAAATCAACAAAGAAAATAATGAAAGAGGAATATTTTGGGATTTCTACAAAGTGGTAAAATAAATAGAATTCATAAATAAAATTATTATTGGTTTTATGATAACTTTTAAACTTTTTATTATTTTTCAGGAGCTTTTGAATTTTTAAATCTACTAAATAAGTTAAAAATTGAAAATAAAAAATAAAAAAAATACAGATGTTTTTATTTTTAAAATATCAAATAAATTCAAAAATATATGAAATAAGTAAAGAAAGAAAGAGGAATTTTTATATTTTCCAGAAAGGTATTTTATAATTTTTTGGAATTTTCTATGAATTTCTATTCATTCGTTTTTGTTTTTGGGTGTTTTTAATTTTTTTGGTTTTTGTGAAGAATATTGATGCAAACATGATACTAGAATTTAAACTTAACAAAATAAATACGGATAATTTTTTGGAATTATTAATAAATTTTATAAAAATTTGAGAATAAATCAAGAAGTTTTATAAAGTTTTTGAATTTTTAAAAAGAATTAAAATGATGAAAACGTGAAATAAAAATTGTGGATGAAAGATGTGATTAATAGAAAGCTAAAATAATTTTTGTGAAATTTTTAATGATGTTTTTCTAATTTTTATTTGATTTTTAAAATGCAAAATAAATGCAAGTGCATAAGGCTATATATGCAAATATTTATAGTTTGCGGATTGAATGATAACCCTTAGAAAAAGTATGGGGCCAATTGTGCAAAATGTCCAAAAAGCATGTGAGTGTAGACGAGCCCCGTTAGATGGGACCTATATATAATTAAAATAATTCTATGGACCAATCAATAACAAATAACTTGCAGGCGTTTATTGTAATTTTCATAAAAATCACGTGTGAAGCATGCCATGAGGTTCAAATAGGACCGTATTGCAAGTAAATAAATGCAAAGGATATAAGTGCATATTCCTAATACATGACATGCATACATGTGTCAAATAGATTTATTTGAAAATAAATTAAAAGAAAAGGGATAAGCACAAATATACCATTAAAACACATGATGCCATGAACTATGTCTGCGATTCATCTAGAGGCTGATCGGATAGTCAACAAATAAGAGTGCTCGAGCAGCTTGCATCTGATCTGGAACTTTGATCTACGGTTTAGTTTTGGGGCAAATCGGATGGTTGTGATGAAAACTGGAACAAATGTTCTTGATCAGAGGGTTACGAGGTGCTCTAGATGAACTAGGAAGCATGTCGTCGATGACGAGCTTCAATCAACCGATACTCCCTTGATGTCCACTCAAATCGACTCCTAAAGGCTCTAAATCATTCTTGGTGCTCACCTTTGATGATTGGTTGGAACAATGGAGCTTGAATAACATTAAGTACAGATCCGGGGGTCAAAATATATTCATCTTCAGGTGGACCCCAGGTCTCGATTCTTTGCTCCAAAACACGTTCTTAAACTTGCATTGTAAAGCTTGTCCTTGGAGGAAGTCTCCTGCCAACTGGTTATGTAAAAAACATAGAAGAGGGTGAATGAATGGGGACCTGCGACGAGGTAGGGTAGGAAGGAAGTTGATCCTTAGATCCTGAGTGATCCGAGGTTGGTCAGACAATGGAAGAGATGGAGAAGGGTCGAGCGGATGTGAAGTTGTGATCAGATGGATGTATCCGGAGAGCCTCTGACTAATCAGATCGGAGCTCAAGTTAGGTATATCTTATCTAGCTAAAACGTAACTTAGAGATAAATTTAATGTAGCAAACGAAAGGAAATTACCTTGGAAGGGGAAAAGTTTTTGCATCGAGGGTTAAATAAAGTTAATTTAAATGATTTTAAATTAATTAAATAAGGTATTTATGAGGGTTAAAATAAATACAAGGTGTTATTTACTTGTTTGTATACCTATATATATGATTTTTAATTAATTATTTATGCAAATATATACATAATTTAATAATTTATTTGTTTCACAATATATTATTAATTCAATATTTTAGTTGTATTTTTGTTATATTTTCAGGAATTAATTTATTAGGTTAAATAAATAGGTATATGTAAAATATATACATGGTGATACACATACACTATTTACATGGTTTTAATTTTTTATAGATTTTTTATTTTGTGATTTTCATTTATATTTTATGTAATAAAATACAATATTTACCTTTAATAAATAAATACAATATACTTAAATATGTACAAGAAAATAAATACATAAATAATGTATATATAGTATACATAGGTATAATATACAATAGGGTACCCAAATAACCACAATTCACACCTTAACTCTAATTTTTATGAAACCACCTTCATTTTAACGATTATTTAATTTGGAGTACAATGAAAAAGAGTTTGATGAAATTTGAGTTTCGGTGGAGCAGATATTGATCTTGCAAGTTGAACTTTGTGGATTTTTTAGATTGTTGCAATTTAGACAATATACAGATATTTTTATTAAAATTATTTTTATTATTTACAAAAGATTTTTATGCATATATTTCAAGAAGAAATTAGTTTTATTTAAAAGAATGTGGTGATGAATAATTCAAAGAAAAGAGTGTGTATTATAGATAATATTGTAAAAATGATGAATATATACAACACTTGATTTTCTATTTTTTTTGGTGTTTTGGGACTGATCTCCCCCTATGTTATTCCCTATAGATCAGGTCAAATCTTGAGCTTATCTTGGGGTCAGAGTTAGCCTTTATCTATTACATATATACAATATTTAATTTTCTTATTTTTCCTTTATTTATTTATTTTAGTTTAAAATAGTGATAAATATACAATATTTACACAAGAATTAGGGCTAATAAAAGAATTGATTTATTGGTATTTATAGGTTTTTATAAAGGATTTTAAGCTAAAATAAATGAATAAAGATGATGAAATGCAGAATCATCATCCCCTTATGCTTTACCTTTATTAGTTACTTAGCATACACTTATTTAAAGGATAAGTGACTAGGAAAAGAAGAAAAATAAAGGAGAAAGAAATTACTTAGAATCATATTGAGTATTAAATTTATCTTCGTAAAATCAAAGTATGGAGCTCGATCATACCTTTGGATTATTAGTTTGGGCAAAACCTTAATGGGAAATAGACTTGAAACTCAATAACCTCTAGAAACTACACAACTTTGTTCAAGTCTCCTCAATAGCCATGTCAGAATAGATCAGCTATGCAAACCCTTATGACTATGAATCTCTCTTGTGCAACGTAAGTGATATGTATCTCTCCTTGGCTGAAGCGGTAATAGTCAGTCTTCTCCAACATGGTGACCCTAATTCCCAATACAATAGCTCTTTCCTCAAGAAGCAAGGTATTCCCTTCTAGGTTCATGAGCAACCAACTCAAGAAGAGGTTGTGGAGAGAAGAATGGATGGTAGCTAGTGTAGCGACCTATCCTTGGATGCATGACCAGTGTAGCCAAGTTATCCAGTTGCATGCTCATAAATATATGACTTGAAAACTCAAGCTTGATTATTTGACTATACAAGTTTACATACTTCATCAAACAATTTATTTTGCAATCTGGCCTGTCCACTTTTTTGAGTTTTCTTTGAACATATACAAGGTTGAAGCATGTAACTAAGGAGTTTTTCCTCTTTAACTAGTAGACTATCCCTCTTTTGAAGCTTTATTGCAACCCACAACATTCCATCATTAGACCTCGCTGCTACTGGATTGGGTTGGGGTACAATGGCCACAAATATGTTACTACCAATGTTTCCATTGGCTTGTCTCTCCTGTCAACAAATCCAGATCTCTACCACTTCAACTAAGGTGAGCAAAGTGTAATTGCAGGTGAGCAAGATAGGTCAATATCAACAAGAATCTTGCGTGTGCTCGGAAGTTCTCTATTTAAGCAGTCAAGAAGACACTGAACAAAGACATGTGCTTCCCAAAGAATTAATTCTATAAACCTAAAGAATCTCAATTCCATTTCCTCCAAGGTTCCTCTGAAATTAAGTGGATTAAGGTCCAACCGAGCTCCACTCTTCGACTTTATTCCAAGAAAGTTTAAGTATTAATACCACATTCAAAAAATGCAAATGCAAATGCAATAAATATATACAAACATTTTATAAAATAGAAAGAAAATAAATGAACAATCTTTTTGAAAAGTTTTCCAAAGAATTTTCTGCAAATTTTTATAGGTTTTAAGAAAATTTTTTAAGAATGAAAAAGTGTTAGTCAATTGAAGGTATTTATAAGAAGTATATACAAGTACACACACAAGGATTGTACAAATTTTAGACAAGATTTTACAAGAGGATGCTATGCACAAGTTTTAGATACAAGTTTTATAAAAGAATTTTATATACAACAAAGAACGTTATTTAAAGAATAATAAGATATTAAGGTTTTTATACATACATGGATTTTACAAATATATACATCCCATAATTTATATCCCATGTGACAAAATAATTTTACAAACCTTTTCAAAACATTTTACCAAAAAATTTCCAAATGTTTTTCAAAATATTTTTACAAGTATTTTTTGAAACGTTTTACAAATATTTATGCAAACTATTTTCAAAACCATATTTACAAATCATTGTACAAAAATTTTATAGGTTTTTGCAAACATTTTTCTTTCAAAAATTTTTCAAATATTTTGTACAATATACATAGTTTTGATACATAAATTATTTACAAAAATTTTACAAACAAAACCTTTTTACAAATAATTTTGTAAAGATTTGTACAAAAAAAGTTTTGCTAGAATTTCTATAAATATTTTTACAAATAAATTTGCAAATATTTTAAAATATTTTTTATAAATATTTTACGAACAACTTTTGAAACATTTTTACAATTTTTTTTGCAAATCATTTTACAAATCATTTGTCAAAACAATTTTATTATAATAATAGCCATATTATTATGAAAAATATAAGTTATGGCTAATGTATATATACAATATATACGACACCCCCTATACTTCGCTCGAACTATGTCCTCATAGTAACCAAAGAGCTATAAAGGAAGACATTACTCATGCTCACTATAGAAAAGTGAAAAGAATACTATACAACAACGACTCAAAGAATAGATGAAAAGAATAATAGTCGGTGATCCCCTATATATTTAGGATCAAGTAATCCTAAGTATAGAAAACTGTACAAATGGGGAAAACCAAGGAAGAGAATGAACAAACTGAATGACTCTACTCGTCCTCACCTATACATAGGGTAAAAGATCCCTAAGTATAGAAAAAGGATATCAACAAGTTGAAGGGAAAGCAAGAGATCAGAAGAAATAAAAGAAAATAAACATACGAAAGAGATAGTATGAACATCATCACTCCCCATATACTTAGGGAAAAGGATTCCTAAATATAAGTAACAACAAGAATGATGAAACCGAATAAAAATGGAAAAATCTCATATCATTAACATCCCCTATACTTAGGATAGAGTACATCCTAAGTATAGCAAACACACACAGGAAAAAGGTGAATAATACAAATATAAGAAGAAAGAAAAAAAATGAAAGGATACATAGAAGAGAAAATCAGCTCATGTATCAGACGTAGAAGATGTCAAAAACTCATCGTCTGATGCCACATGTATGGAATAAACTACGAACATAAATGTATCATGATTTATATATGGCTTCAGCAACTGTCCATTCATAACAAATGGTTATGTATCAGATGGCAACCTACATATATGAAAATACTACCACGGTCATGCACAACTCTCACAATGAACGGTCCTGACCATTTGCTTTATAGTTTTATGAAAAACAACTCTAATTTAGCATCAAACAACCAAACGTTTTGATCAGGGGAGAAAGTCTCCCTTCTAACATGTCTATCATTCCAATGCTTGACTTTTTCCTTATACATGAGTGACTTTGTCATATGCTAAATCTTGGAATTCTAGCAATTAATTCATATCAGCTTCCTACTCTGTCCTGCTTTCTCATAGTCCAAATTGCATAGACAGAGTGACCATAATGATTTTTGTATTAATTCAACTAGTAGGTGGCAAGACATTCCATACACTACTCTGTAGGGAGATATACCCAATGGAGACTTATACGTCGTCCGATAACCCCATAGAATCGAATCAAGCATCTGAGACTAGTTCTTCCTATCTAGACATACAAGTTTTTGCAATATCATCTTTATCTCCCTATTTGAAATCGCAGCTAGGCAGTCTGTGGAGGGTAAGGAGAGACAACTCTAAGCTCAACGGTGTACTCCTTCACAAGCTTCTTGACCTCTCTATTAATGAAATGGCTTCCCTCATCTGAAATGAGTATCTTAGGAAACCTGAACCACACAATAATATGGTCCTTGAGAATGTACCATATCGTATAACTATCAATGGCTCGGGTGGGGATAGCCTCCACCCAACTACAAACATAATCCACGACAAGTAGTATGTACTGAAATCCCTAATTGATAGGAAATGGGCCCATGAAGTCTTTATACCAAGCATAAAAAACGTATCAAATATGTATATATCTCATGGGCATGGTATCTTTGGAACAAATGGTTCCTCCCATCTTATAACAATCAGTACAACCTCGACATAATTTGTAGCTTCCTTAAATAAAGTTGGCGAAGATATGCCGTTATGTAAAACCTTTGTTATTGTGTGTTTCCTTGAATGATGACCACTAAACTCTAATTGTAATAATGCTCAAGTACAGTGGTGTATTCCTAGGAATATACCTTCTCCAGATACAATCCGTACCCTCAAAAAATAGGTATGGATCATCCCAGTGGTAAAAATATATCTCAGACTGGAATCTGTCTACCGTGTGCTTCGGTCAATCTTGTAGAACTTCCATGGAGACAAGATATTGGAGACACGATAGTTTACAATATCAACATACAATCGGAGTGAGTTCATAGACAAAATGGTCTCATAAAGAAAGGTCTCTTATATGGGAAGTATATTATATTCTGAAGTCTCTGCATCTGTAATCCGGAAAAGGTGATCTGCCACAACATTTTTTACTCCAAGTTTATCTCAAATATCTAAATCAAACTTCTGGAGAAAAAGTATCCCACTGATAAGGCATGGCTTAGCATCCTTCTTTGCATGTAGGTTCGTATGGTAGTGTGATCTGTGTATACAATTACATATGAACCAAGGAGGAAAGGTCTGAACTTCTCTAATGCAAACACCACTGCTAACATCTCATTCTTTGTGACTGTGTAATTACATTGTACCTCATCCACGTCTTGCTAGAATAGTGTATAACAAATGGTATCAGATGCCTTCTCTACGCTAACATAGCTCCAACTGCAAAATCTGATGCGCCCATCATGATCTCAAAGGGAAGAGACCAATCAGGTCGCTATAGGACAGGAGCATTAGTAACCATGTCTTTCATTTGATTGAATGTAAGGAGGGCTTTCTCATCAACAATAAACTCACTCTCCTTACATAGAAGGTCAGTCAAAGGTCTAGCGATCTTGCTGAAGTCCTTAATGAATCTCCTATAAAATCCAGCATGTCCTAGAAATGACCTCAACTGCTTCGAATTCTACGGTGGTTCTAGCTTGGAGATCACATCAATGGTAGTCAGGTCAACCTCCATAGCATGTTTGGAGATGATGTGACCCAATACAACCCCATTAGTCACCACAAAGTGACTCTTCTCCCACGAGAGCACGAAGTTTACCTCACATCAAGGTTGTAGTACAGGGTCTAAATGAGCAAGACATGTTTCAAAACTATCCCTATAGATTGAGAAATCGTTCATGAAGGCCATTAGAAAACTACCCACCATGTAGGTAAAAACTGACAACATACACTTCTGGAATATAGAAGGGGCATTACATAATCCAAAGGGCATATGTCTAAAAGTATAGGTAACAAACATAAAGTAAAAGTAGTTTTTTTCATCATCCTCAGGAGTGATAGCAACATGGTTATACCCTGAGTACCCATCCAAGAAATAAAAGAACTATTTCGTGCCAATCTCTCAATAATTTGGTCAATAAAGTGTAGTGGAAAGTGATCTTTCTTGGTAGCTGAATTCAGGCATCAGTAATCTATGCAAACATGCCATGAAATTGGTAAACGGTTCAAAATCTTTTCACCACGGTCATTCCTTACAATAATCATCCTAGATTTCTTCAAGACCACATGCAAAGGTCTGACCCACTTGGAATCCGATATAGGATGAATAAATGCAGTGTCACATCATTTCGTGATCTCTTTCATGACAACATCCCAGAGGTTTGGATTGAGACAACATTGTTACTCACGAGAGGGTTTGCATAGTTCATCAGTTTTGTCTTGGGAGTGCTGAACAATTTCATACGCATGGTCCTATCACTTCAAGGTAGCAAGAGTATGTGACTGGAGAAAGGTTCTAACCTGGTTGTGAATTGGACTGAATGATAGGAGTATGGAACCTAAGGGCTATTGTGTCACACTTCCTGACTTCCATGTGATTCCGAACACACCATTAATCCAAAGCCTTCTTTGAGTTCCAAACTTTGATTTTGTTAAAACACGTTTAAAACTCGATAATTATTCGAAGTTCTTTCCTTTTCTTTTCTTTATCTTTATTGTCTGTACTTACTACATAAGTCCTTGCTAGGGACTAGGAAAGACAAGTATAATGGGGTGATGAATCTCCATTGCGTCACATTTATTCTGTCATTTTGGCCTTAAAAACGCTATCTAATGCATGTATATGGTAATATTTTGTACAATTTACATTCTTTATTAATTCCATTTATTGTGTATAAAATACAACTTTAAATGCTAAAATTATAGAATAAAGAAGAAAAGAAAAATAATAAAATGTTAAAGGTATTTTATGACCCTAAACCCTGAGACATAGGCATCTTGGTGGATGGGTTGACACTGAATAAAGTAAGGGGAGATAAGGGCTAGTAATACATGAATAAAGTCCATTCTTTATTTCATCAATAAGTCACTTTTGGGGTCTATTTTATATTCCATACTTTATATCTCAAATAAAAAAACTTTATACATGAAATTTGTAAATAAAATAGATAGAAAAATATAAAATTGATTTCGTATAAAAATAATATAAAATTTACATTTTACACTCTAAATAGAAAATCAAAATCCTAACTTGACAGACCCATATTCCTAAATAAAAACTCAAAATGTCCTAAAATCACCTTTATTTCTATATAAACTTTAATAATATATTTATTGAAGGTGATTTCATACTTTTTGGAGTTAAGGTATGTAAGTTAGGTTTTGGACACTTATTGTATGGTTTACCTATATAAAATATTTATTTTATTTATTCTTCAATATTTTAAAAATTTTATATGTTTATAATTTTGTAAATCTTATTTATAATAGATGTACACATTTAAAATAGAATAAGACCAAAAATAAATCATAAAAATAAAATATGTATAAAAATACATAGACAAAATACAAATACTTATACCTATATGTTTAATACCCTTATTTATTTAAGTGTAAAAAATACATCAGAAATATATAATGAAAATATATTTATGTATACAAAAAAAAGTTATAAATAATGAAAATAAGAAAATAACATAACAAAATAAAAATACAAAATAAAAATAAAATACCCAAAACATAGATAAATACACATAAGTAAACCCTGAAAAACAAACTTGTAATAAATTAACTCAAAAAGATAAATAAAAATCATATTATAATACTGCAGAAAATAATTGACAATTTTTTTATAACATAAATTATAAAATCAATTATTATTTATTATCAATTTTATAAGTAATTTCGTATCTAGTATTTGGTTGGTCCATGTGGACAGACTAGGGTTCACCTCCAATTGATCTCCGTCAACTCTCTGATTGAGGTCCTAGGTTTGTCAGACCTAGCGCTTGATTTGGATTTGTTCATTTTTTTTCTCGTCGCCCCTTTCATTCTTTTGGATCGATCCTTCTGCAACCTTGGGCATCGATCTTTGGATGGACACGCTAGCCTGTTTCCTCAGTCAAAGGAACACTGAATCGAGCACTCTGATCGAGCGAACTACCCCCTCTCCTTGCCTGTATATGAACACCTCCTCTACCTTTCCTAGATTTTTGATCCCTCTTTCACCTTTTTTTTACCTAATATTGGGCTTCGAGATCACCTCCTAGTGACAACAAGCGATCATCCTAGCCTTTTCTTGGCCGGAAAGAGTGTCGAATTGAGGAGGTCTGACTCTCCGTTCTGTCGCCCCTAGCTTCACTCAAGGAGGTACTCTAGTGAGTTCTTTTATCTATTTTCTTGTCATTTCAACCTATAGATGTAGCAGTAACTTAGAGTAGGCGCTAGTTTTATTTTATTTCATTTCGTTCGCACTGAGTTCCAAATTTCTGATGGACAGAGCTCCAGCTCCACCTCTCCGTTCTGACCATCTGAACGATGCTCTGCCTCATTGATCACTAGTACGAACTCCCCCTTTGTATTATGAACTCCCCAGGCACCTTCATCCCCCTAGTGTCCAATCGAGCACTTCAGTTTAGAGTTAAATTGCATTTAATGAGAAGGAAAAGCAAACATATAGACTCTAATTAAATAATCTTATTTTACTGTCTAATTCATAAATAATTCATATTATATCAAAGACAACTAAATGAGGATCAAAATGCCGCTAAAATCATCTCAATCGGATAAACAACGCTCAAGTTTTTTATCATTTAATCTAGGAGCATAACTGTGATAAGACATGAATTCAAACACAACAAACAAGTCCATGGAGGGACTAAAATGAATTATTAAAAAATTGATTGTGAATTTTATTGAATACCCCCTATGTAGAGGTATTTTTTGCAAAAACAAATAACTAGTGGGATAGTTATGCAAATTTCTCAGGCCTGCAGATGGGTTGCGCGTGCGTTCCTAGGCTCGGGTGCTGAATGTGGCTCGTGCCACATGATGTCATTTGGTTCTTCAGCTAGTGTCTCAGTTACGCACGAGGCTAGTGGTTTGGTCTGAAGACGTGGATCAAATTGGACCGTCAAATCATCCCCAGATTTACATGATCCGATGGTGCATGTACTTCCTTCCCAAAAGAGCGTGGCCTTGTGTGAGTGCGAGAAGATTGGGCTCCGGTGAGAGCCCCAGAGATCTACCGTGCTCCTGGAGGCTATTTGATGTTCGATGATCATTCGCAGAAGGCCCGCGAGCATGATGGATTGTTGATGAAGGTCCTCGAACAATCGAAAGATGGAAATGATGAGGAACTGTTAGGAACAAAGCTCCATATCGGAGCTCCTTCAAGAATTCCGACCATTGAAGAAATCTTGACCCTACAAGCGTTGGCAAATACATATCTGAAGCAGACATGAGTGTTTACATGCGAATGTGAATGGAGTGAAGGGCTAATCGGAGGTGAAGAAGGTGAAGCCTTGTTGAGGTTCCTCCTACATGTTTGACGGAAGAAGTGGATGGAATTGGTAAGTGTGTAGGAATGAAGAAGACATAGAACAGAGTCTCCATCATATATCAGAGATGTACGTCGAAGATCGAAACCAAGTGAAATGAGGGGTTTGATCTCACGACAAGGCAAGAAAAATTGAAGGAATGAAGGAAGAATTCCTATTTATCTAACTTGTACATGAAGAATTTTCGCTTGTGGAAGTGGTTGGCCTGGAATGAGGCCATCATGGCCCTCAGGTCTTTCCTAAAACTCCCTCAACTGTCGGGAGCACTCATACAGTCAGAGATGGTCGTAGCTTGGCAAGGCGGCCAAGGGTGGAGGAGCGGCTAGGGAGAACTTCGTTCAAGGGTTGGCCACCATCGTACAAGGCATTGGTGGGGTATTTGAAGAGTAGAATGTGGAGGTTGCAGGTGGTTTTCTTGGGTAGTTTTAACTTTTGTTGCTGGTAGGGAAGTTAGGGTTAGGGTTTAATAGATGGTTGGTGGGAGTTAGGGAAGTTAGGAGAATGCTAGGATGGTGGCAGTTGGTCAGGAGTTCGTCGAAGTAGGTTGGGATAATTAGGTGAAGAGGGGTTGGTTGATGAAAATGCACACAACTGCTGGAGGTTGAAGAAGATAGGGGCCACCATTGGATCTTTTGATCCAACGATTGTAGTTAATGCGTAGATGGATGGTCGAGATTAGCTTGATCAAAGATAGATCAAATGGCCTAGATGTAGAAGGATGACGACACAGGTGCAGGCCACGTGCAACACTCTAGAAGCGCCACATGGGCAAATCGGAATTTAAGAAATTATAGTAAATTAAAAAAGAAATAGTAAGAGGAAGAACTAGGAAAATCGGTAACGATGAAAGTTGTAGATCTCAATGAGATCTGGAACTTTCATAAGAAGTCAAATAGATCAGAGGTCATCAATACATAGATAAAAATTAAATACTATTAAAAAACATATAGAAAATTTCTTTAATTTTTTTGCTTATTTTTTGTATTTTTATTTTGCTTTTTATGTTATTTTATTTATACATAATTTTATTCTAATTATTTTTTCGATTTTTAATAAGAAATAAATACATAAAATATTACACCATAATATAGTTATATTTATATATAATAATTAATGGTAATTATTTACAACACATTAGTTAGTAATTATTGTCAATTAGTCAATGAATCATGTCATTAACTTAAGTAAAGGAGATTTTTTTGAGAATGAAAAGGGTGACATCCTGAGCTGGGACTCAATGCACTTCAGCTTTTATATATTAAAATGAATAAGAGTGGTACATTACCTTGTGGGCCAGAATTGATGAAGGGAAAGACAGGACGCTACAACATTTTCTGAATAGAACTTTTGATTTTTAAAAATTAAGTCATTTATGCCCCCCCCAACGGACCAAAGAGCAACAAATATCTCCAAAAATCAACCGAGCCTTTGTGAGTGACCCATGGTGCTCTTAACTCCTTCCAAACCTGCTCCGACAAAGGGCATGTCAAGAATAAATGTTCTGTGTCTTCCATCTGTGCACTGCATCTGTCACATCTGGTATATGAAACGCCAAAAAGACTACCCCTTCTTGCCTTGTCACAAATCCTGCCCCTTTTGAGGCACCATAAGAAGACTTTCACTCTTCATGGGATCTTGCTTGCTCAATTATCTTCATATATGTCTTCATGTCTTGGTCCAGATCATCCGCTATACCTTTGAATTCGTGTATGCCTTCTTTAAGTAAAATCTACATCCACCCAAACAAAGTGATCCCTCCCCATAGATATACAGCTAGGAGACAACAATTCTGACTGTAGTCTAACCCACTCCTCTAATCTTTAGCTTGTAAGGTCTGATAGGAACACCGGGACCCACGAGCTAGATCCACAAGCATCCGCTACGGTGCACTCCTTGTTTGTCGCTAATGCAAAAAGTCTTTGGAACCTATCACTTAGTACCCCATCTCCTGTCCAGTTGTCCATCCAAAAACAAAAAGTCTTCCTTTACCCACCTTCGGTGTCATTTCTAGCCTGAGCTGTGGTAAAAAGTCTCTAACCCCGATCTAGAGGGAAGATTCAAACGATATTTTTCTTGTTTCAAGGGGGCCCTTTAACACCATGTACGGTTCGTAGCAGCTTCATAGCCAATCTATCCGTGTTTCCTCAAATCTGCACCACTCATTTTGCCAACAGTGCTTTGTTCATACAGCTCACATATCGAATATCCAACCCTCCTTCGTTTTTCTTCCTTCTTAGCTCCTCCCATCAAATCAGATGCATCCCCAATCTTTGTTGCTTCCTGTCAGACCAGAAAGAGTTTCTCATCATTACCATAATCTTCTTTTTGACCCTTACCGACATTAATCCGTTGAGAAGAAGAATATAGGAATTGCTGAAAGTACATGCTTTAGTACAATCAACTTCCTACCCTTAGAAAGGGTGACCGCCTTCCAACCCGCAAGTCTTTGTTCGAATCTCATAAGGACCAAGTCCCACTCCTTGTTTCTGAGACTACATGCCACGAGAGGCAGCCTCGGATAAGAAATATGGAGTTCGCCCACTGAGCATCCTAACATCACATACCTTCTTCTACTCTCCTCCTCCTCCATTCCAAATTGAATTATCACTGACTCACTACTGTTGATCCTGACTCCAGAAATGCTGCTGAAGATCTCCACCATTTGCCTAACCCTTCTATCTATCTCTTTTGTTTCGCCATGAAAAATAATTGTGTCGTCTGCATATTGAAGCAGTGGGATCAAGATATCTCTCATTCTGAAGCTTTCGCACCACCCATCATTAATCGGTCTTTTGAACATCTCCACTAATGCATCTGCCACCAACACATAGAGCATCAGTGTCAATGGACACCCTTGTCTCACCCCTCTCTGAGGTTAAAAAACCCTCTTCCGGTCAACCATTCACAAGGATAGCGTAAGACGAGGTTGTTATGCACCTCTTCATCCAGGCTATCCAAAGATTCATGAAGCCACATTGACGAAGTGTTACCCACAAGAACTTCCATTCTACACAGTCATAAGCTTTTTCGAAGTCTATCTTCCACATCACCCCTTCTTGTTTTCCTTCGCCACTGAAGACGGATCTCAGATGCCATCACTAACCCATCTGCCATCTATTGTGCAGGGATGAAAGCATATTGATTTTGCATAGTGATGTTATCAAGGATCTGTTGCAGTCTATTTGCCAGCACTTCTACAACTATCAAATATACTGCATTCGACAGCGTAATCGACCTATAATATTCAACCCGGACTAGATTCTCCTTCTTCGATAGGAGGAAAAGCAACGCCTGATTAACCTTCTTGAAGCCCCTGTTTCCATCTCCGAATTCATTGAATACATCTAGTACCTCTTCCTTCAGCAGTTTCCAAAATTCTTTGTAAAATCTCACTGGGAAGCCATCCGGACCCAGTGCCCCATCTTCATTCAAGACCCAAACTGCAATCCTAACCTCCTCTGTAAAGGGTTCTTTTAGTCTAAGCGCCTGCTTGTTTAACACCGACTTTACCACCACTGTTCCATGCCACCCCCACCCTTCACCTTGCTTTCTCTTGGACACTTCCACAAAATGTTCCTTGAGTGCCCACCCAAGCCTTGCTTCCCCCTCCACCCTTTCCCCCCTTACTTCTAAGCACTATATAAAGTTCCTCCTCCTCCTGCCGGAGACCACTGAATGGAAGTACCTCATGTTCGTGTCCCCCTCCTGCAGCCACTTTTGCCTGGATATCTGCTTCCATTCCACTTCCTCCTTTCTGTCCTCCAGAAGCATCACTTCCAGCAGCCATGCCCGTTCCCGCATCTCCTTAGGGACCAATCCCCTCAGATCCTACAAGACATCAAGTCTAACCACCTCCTGTTGTGCCTCATTTCTCCACTCCCTCCATCATACCTTCACTCCACAACCAAACTCAATTAAGAAGTTCTTCAGCAATGCCAGCTTGGCTGCCAAACGAGACAAGACCAAACCTTCCACTCGTCACCCCCTCTAGCGTGTAGCCACCTCATCCCTGAACCCCTCTTCCAGAAGCCAAGCCTGTTTAAACCTAAAAAAGGATCTGAGCTTCTTCTGCTCTTCAAACGACCGGAGGATGGAAGTATGGTCCGAATGTGTCGGAGGCAACACCCAAGCCCGGGAAAGGGGACAAAGATCCACTCCTTCCATGGAGATAAAAAATCTATCCAACCGAGATCTGGCCCTAGAATTCCTCCAACTGTACGCACAACCTGCTGCATCAATGATCACGAGTCCCAATGCATGCTTCTGGTTCATGAAAGCTTCCGACCTAGGATCCCTTCGACCCCCTCTCAGCGGCATGTCATCTGGTAATAAAGTAACATTTAGGTCTCCTCCAACTAACCAAATACCTTCCTCTCTGTCATCCCCCACCTCTGCGATATCCATTGCCAAACATGCCAGTACCGAACCTGTAGGACCGTATACGTTGGTCACAGTAAACAAGACCCTATCCACCTTCCTCTTCAGTCGCACTGACAACGAGAACGAAGAAACCTTTTCTGCCAACTTGTCAAAGTCACCTCTCCTCCATCCGATCAGTAGCCCACCTGCTGCTCCCCGAGCCTTAACTTATGCAAAATCGAAACAAATTCCACCACCAAGGCCTCGCCACACTTCCTCCCCAGACCTCGACATCTTCGTTTCTTGCAAAAGAACTATATCCGCTTGAGCTTCACCTATCAGACTGTTGACCCTTAGTTGTTTCTTGTGACGGCCCAACCCTCTTACGTCAAGGGAGCACCTTCATCACGAAACAAAATTAGTATTCCCATGGGGTGGTACTACAACCAAACTTTCCACAAAACTCCGGTCTAGCAAAATAAAGAAAGTGGGTCCTCCCGATAGAAGACTATGGCTCTTCCTCCATGCCCATAAAACACAAGCCTTCGGCCCGTTCCAGCCTCCGATCTGCCTCTTCCAAAGACATTCTCTTCCCTTTCTTCTTCCTCCCTCAGTGCTTCCGCTCGAAGCACCAGTCAAAACGCCCTACACAGCTCCCCGCACCCCCTGCTGCCACCCCTTCACCTCCTTTGACTTTCTCCCTTCGCTTCCCAGACCATCCCCCACTCCCTCCTCAACCATTCCTTCAAGACGTTGCTGCAACCGCCTGGAAGAATCGGCCTCATACCTTACCACAAGGCGTGCCCTCCCTCTCCCAGGAGATCCACCTCTCTCTTCCTCAATGCAAGTCTCTGCGTCGACCTCCACCCTCCCTACGAGGCATCCGCTGCTAGACCCATCCACCATATTCCGTACATCAGAAGACTCCGAGGTCCCCAAGCTTCCTTCCTCAGCCCTTCCTCTTCCGGCAAGCCGTCTCAGCTGTGGAACCATCGCCTCCTCTAGAGCCGACGCAGACCGAAGATGGACAACCAATTCTAAGCGCGTTCCCTCCCCTAGGTCCCCAGCAGCTCGAACTGGCTCCGCCACCTCACACCCTCCGAGGCCAGATTAGAAAGGAACCGAACCGACCACCTCCCTCAACCGGGTCCTGGCCCTCCTCAACTCCCGCCCAGCAGAAGTCCACCCCACCTGACCCGAATTCGCTACTGCATGCCCGCTGGAGGTGGTCCCCACCTCTGGGAGAACCTCCACAACGTTAGTTGTCCTTCCAGTTTCTTGAACCGTTGCAGCCCACAAAATCCGGCGTTGTTTTTCCCATAGTTTAACTTTCTGGGGGCGGTGAATGAGGCTGTGAATCTCCGTCTTCTTCCATTCCGGGAGCTGTCCTAAGTTTGGGAATGCCGATATTTTTTTGGGTGCTTAACATGCTGGCTTTTTTCGAACGTCTCCTCACCTGTATACATGTATATGAAAGCGTTGATGTTTTTGTTTGACATGAAGGCAAAAGCACTCTTCTGAATCACCTTTTTCTAACAAACTTTGAGGAGATGGACGCAAATATGGGAAGGTAAGCAAAAATCTAATGTATAAGTATTTTTACGGCGTTCCTATTTACAAACTCTTGTTCGTGGAACATGCAGGCCCCAAACTACTACAGGTATTTGGATGGCCAGGTGTGTCGATGCAGATCCAATGACTATTGTTCTGGATCTGGAAGGTACAGATGGGAGAGAACGAGGAGAGGTATGATCCTTGCTTTGTATTTCGGCATTATGTCAGATAATGTTTGAGAGACGGGCATGATAAATATTCGTTGCATCTGGGTGTTCATTCTTTAATGTTTTTTTCCTGCAAGGATGACACTAAATTCGAGAAGCAGAGCGCTCTTTTTGCTGTAGCAACCTCCAACGTACTCAGAGACGAAGCCAGGATTTTTGATACGGGGAGGCCAAATGGACCAAGAGAATTACACTCCTAAATTATAGATAAAGAAATTTAAATTCATGTTATTTCTAAAAAGATCGTCATATTATGATAACAAAATTTATCAATTATATTTGTTAGAAATCAAAATTTTATACCAAAAGTTTTATATTAAATTCAATATTAAATATGCATTCATATTATGATTTCATAAGATTCCTAAAATATAAAAGGTAACCATTTTTTATTTTAAAATAAGAAGGCACATGAATTGTATGTATAGAAGATTATAGAGGATATATACACATACAATGCCATTAAATGCTCTCTCTATTATTAGATAAAGGGGTATTCTATCATCATTTACGATGGATTTTATTTTATTTTTTTGAGAAAAAATGATACTCTTATATTAAACTCTATAATATTACCATCTTATTAATCTTATCTATTTCTTAAACATCTTACGAATTTTTCATGACCTTTTATCTTCTTGTGATCATGATTCATTTTTGGTAGCGATTTATATAATTTTCTAATGTTTTTAACCATTGATTCTGAAAAATGACACCATTATATATGTAAAGATCAAACATAAAAATCCGACAATTCTACGATGATATATAATGCGACAACTCGTAACGATAAAGAAACACATGGTATATTTTTCGTAAAGTTTATTACGATTCGACACCTAAAATAATTGAAAAATATTTAAATATCATCTCACAAACAATTTTTCATATTGTACATTGGTTAGAGAATATTAAAGGATCAAAATAATAAGAAATCAAATGTCATTTCGTTATAAGGATAATAAATATAAGGGATATTTACATCCATAGCCCTGTAATTTCGTAATTACCCCAGAAACCTTCTATAATCACGTATTACACTTAGACTCCTGAATAAATACTCTGTTTTACGCTCATAACCTTCCGTTAGTTTAGCTCATTAACTCAACCATACGAGTAAGTTAATCTAACCATATGAGTGAGTTAATCTGACCAATCGACAATCTAACGGTTAAAATTAATCAATAGTAAAAAAAGATGAATTTCCTTCCAGACGGAGGGGGACTTGCAGGTTGTCGAGTCGGGGGTGGGGGAGGTTTTTTAGGCGAGGCGCGAACCTTGCAAGTGGCGGCGACGCCGAGGGTGGGCATCGACGTCGGCAACAACAAATGTGTCGTGCCGTCTCCCACGACGGCATCGTGGACGTCATCCTCAATGAGGCGTGCAAGTGCGAGACCCCATCTATCGTCCAATTCTGCAACAACCACCGCCTCTTCAGCTTTACTTGCACCGCCCATGACCCAATTCAACCATCAATCAACTGAAGCATCTCGTCATTAACGACAATCGACTCCTTCCATACGAGACCTCCGCCGACCCCGATGCCAAGATAGTGGTCAAAGTTCAATACCGCAATAAGTGGTAGGAGTTCACGGCCGCGTAGATGCTCGGGATACTTATGTCCCACGTTAGGCGGATGACCAAGCAAACACTGGGCATCTCCATTTCTACCTGCGTGATAGCGTAGTGGTAATTATAAGTTGAATATGAAGAGAGAAAGAGAGAGATCACGCTTGAGAAAAAAAGAGAGAGGTATAATTGAGTTTTTCTTCTCTATATATAGTAAATAGATAATTTAAAAACTCAAAAGACATTTAATTGGGGAGGCCAACTATCCTATATTATAGGAAATTCTCGGATGACGGAGGGGCCTGGCCCCCTCCCGTCCCCCCCTCCCTCCGTCCCTGAACGTACTCCTTCTCAATATGTAAGATTCTACCAACACACATATAATTTCTCTTACATATATATCGTTTATAAGCTTCTGGAAGGGAATGGACAATCGATTTGACATGGACTGTGTGTTATGATTTCTTTAGATATGTATCCTTTACTATTAAGATAGGCATTGCAGGAGAAAAAAGAAAGCTGGATATTTAGTTAATATCTGAAATTGATGCCGAAAATCTAGAATAAGCTGCAATATTTTTTTGGTTAAGAGTAAACAGTCAAAAGAAGAAGCATGTAGATGACACACCCTTCAAATCATAAAATAAGAAACGAACTGCAAACCAATAGACTGATGCATAAGGCTAAGAGGCATTTGTGGAGACAGAAAAAAAATCTAGGCATTGTCAAATTTAGTCAAATCTATACGTATATAAGCAATTGAAAATGCTACTATTGAGTTAAAGAGTTAGGGCCTGTTCGGTTGAAGAATAGGCCCTGGAATAAGGGGCTTATTCTTCTTCCGACACGATTACCCATGTTACGATTATTCCTCCTTATTACATCTTATTTCACTCTTATTCCTATCTTCATCCTACCTTACCTACCTTTTTTCACCTTATTTTCCTTATTCCTATTCTCTAGCCGAACAAAGAATAGACCCTTATTCTCTTTATTCCCCATTCTTATTCATGCTTATTCCCGAACCGAACGGGCCCTTAGGAAAGTGACGGATGAACTCAAAAAGAAACTTACATAAATTATTGAAGTTGCGCTCGACGTTTTTCAATAAATAGAAATCATCGGTTGCCTTAATTCACAAAAGAGGATGGAAAGCAGACATGTATGACATATTCTCTGTAACTAATTGAATGGGGAATCCATATGGATACAATTTTATCACCGCTAGTTTTCAAAAATATATTTTATCATAGTTTGGATCTACATCCATAAGATTTTTAGCATAATTTTTTTTTACTATGACAAAAAAGATCATATAACTCAAGTAGATGAAGTAACATAGATTCAGGGTAGAGTCTGAAGTAACAAAGATTCAAGGTAGAGTGTGGGATTAAGAGGGCATGCATGTTATTCCTATTAGTTTAGAAATTCTAATATTGCTGAAAGAGAACTTAGAAGAGGTTGATGTTATATTTGATATTATCTACTTCTATTTTAACCATTTGAAAAAAATATAAGGGTGATGTTGGTTGCAGTTCATCATGGATTCATAAACATTGTGATGTTTCGATATCAATCTATTGTCTTTAATAAGTACTTTAATTACCGCAAGGTCCATAACGGAAGTCAGAATGTAATACCAAATGCATCAAGCTTAACCAAACTATAGATAAAAAACCAAGAGTTCCATTCCCTGAAACATAAGATCGAAATGTCGTCAACACCTCTATATACAATGCACTCCTACCACCTACCATAGAAATATTGGACAATCGAATGGATTTTAATGAAGTAGCAATCAAAACCTGGCTCTGCAATAGCCCTTGTTTCAACTCACGACCCCCCCCCCCCCCCCCAATCCATGTGCATACGATTTTTCATGGATCCCGGCTATAGCTCATGTACTGTCGCACCGATCAACAAGAAGCTTCTGGTAAAGAATTACATGTGAGGTAATTTGGAATGGAATAGTAAGGATGGGAATTTGCAATGGATTTTCGGAGATGGGCTATTTAGAATCGAGAATGGGGAAGGATGGGAAGTTGAATTGTTTTTGTCACTTTCAATAAATTTGCAAAATAAAGGAAAAAGAAAACGAGGGCAACATTTATTGGAATTGGAAAGGGGAAATGATAAAATTAAGTGGCCCTTCAATATTTTCTCCATTTGAGATCCCCCCACATTCGCCCCTTATGGGCAGACTACTAGAACATAAAGCTTAGGAAAAATGTTTTTAAGAGCTTCTTAGCTAGGTACCTGATAATCGGGATTTTGTGAGGGTCTAGAAATCTCACAAGGTGAGAAATCCAGTGGATGCGGTTACCATTCATAAAATCTCAGTTAGTTAACAATTAATCCGCAATAATAAACAAGCAACAAAAATAGAGTGTGGATTTAAAATTTATTATAACTCTACAAATGTGTGTATAGGTGTAGGTATGTGTAGAGTGTCGAACATAGGGAAAAATGGATAGATCGGGCAATAATACAACAACAACAAAGCCTTTTCCCACAATTAAGTAGGGTCGGCTACATGGATTCTTCGCCTCCTTCAGAATTATCTTGGATCAATCTTGGTCTTATATCCAAAAAATAAGATCCCTTTGTATAGTCTCTTTCCAGCACTTCTTGGGTCGTCCTCGCTCTCTCTTAGCCGGCTCAACATCCCAACAGTCGTATCTTCTAACTGGTGCATTAGCTGATTTTCTTTGTAAATGACCAAACCATCTTAAGCAGTTTTCTCGCATGTTATCCTCTATTTGGACTACACCAATGTCTTTCTAATTGCATCATTATGAATACGATCTTTATGTGTTTGTCCACACATCCACCATAGCATTTTAGGATCAAACGACAAGAAGGGTTATGAAAGAACTGGCCATGAACTCACCAACGATAAGTTTCGACCTACTCTCTTGAGATCCTCTGGACGTCTCAAATGCTAGGCCATAGGGAAAAATGGATCCTAGTCTCCTCCAATACCAATTTCTACGTCAAAAGGCCCACCAGAGATGCGACGAAGGCTTACAAAGTTGAGGAACATGGGTAGCTCCAGGAACCTTTGAGTTCTCCAAGAAGCCCTGCAACGGTGATTTGTATCTCTCTATTTCTTGCAGGGGAGTGATTAACACAAAAAATACGACGCGCTGGGAGCGTTAGAAGAGGGAATGGGTGAAAGAAAGTGTCAAGCAGAGGTCTCCGATGGTGGGGCAGAGGAGGAAATCTAATCTCCAAATCGACAATGGATTTGGGGGGGTGGGATGCTTGTGAGCGTGGAGAAAATGTTAGGGAAAAGAATGATGGTGCTAGGGTGGTCGTGGAACGGTCAGGAATACGGTGGTGTGGTTCACCAGAGCAACACTAAAACAACCGATCAAAAAGTAAAGAAAAAGCTGAAAATGAAACCTAGGGCTAAACTAAGCTAATTGAAGAAGAAAAAGGTACCTCGATCATCCTAGAATACCTGATGAATCTTGTGGCGGTGATGCATGCTGTAGATAGTGGAATGCATCTTCGGCCTCGGCTGACTCTACCGTAAAAGGTTGGAGGAGGTCTTGTCACAACCTTCTATCGGGAGCACCAGGGAGGGGGCCAAACTTGGTCAAAGGTGATTAAAAATTCAACTACGATGGAAGTGGACCTTATGTACACGCAGACGAAGGGCTGGAAAGATTAAGGGAGCACGAGCGATACCGAGGATCATCCTCGAGGAAACACGTTGTCGTGAAAGCCCTGTAATCGAGGAGAAAACAATCCAAAAGAATCAAGGTGGCTGGATGAAAGGGTCGAGCCACAAAAATCTATGAAGAATGGATCAAAACTAAGGATGTCAGAGGCGCAGGTGTAGGCCAGTCAGTTGACCGAGGTCAACTAATAGAGCCACGTAGTTGATCCACGTAGACCAACAAGGAAAAATTGAGCCAAAATTATTTAGAAATTCAATATTAAATATTAAATTATTTTATTAAAATAAAGTTATAAGAAATATTTGTTATTTTCTATGTTATTTTATTATGATTTTTATTTATTTTTTAGAGGTTATTAACCACAGCTTTATTTTTAGGTTTATTTTATAGGCATATTAATCTATATTTTGTATATTTATATTTGTTGTGTATTTTTTTATTTTTTATTTAGTTTATTATTTTATATATTTCTAACTTATTTTCACATACATAAATATATTTTTATGATTTATTATGTAATACTGAAATGCCTCCTTACTACCCTTGTTAATTTGATCAAATTAATGTGTTGTCGTTCGTTGTAGTCGGATAATAAGAGCAGATCAAAAATCACTTTCAATTATAGGCAAATTAATTTCGAGCGGTATTTTTTTTACTTGGGCGAGCCCAAGGTCGAACTCAGGGAGGCAGCTGTCTCCTTAGGTAAATTATTAGCAAAGTCCAAGATTTGATTTCCGGGGAAGGATTTTTTTGGTCTTTTTCGGCTTTTTTATGCAAGACACATACAAGATCTAGCCAGTTTACAAGTTAATTCAAAAAGGTGATCAAATCAAGTCCAAAAATTACGAAACTTGGCCAGATAATGAAATGGGATGAAATTAAGCTATTCTATTTTTTTGAAATTTTCTGACACTACATAAAATTACTATGAATTAAAAATGAATGCAGATTGATTTTAACTAAATTAATTTTAATAAATATCAAATCACAAGATTTTTTGGGAATAAAAATTATCCGAGATAAATCTGAAGGTGAGGAATCCATGAAAATTATCAAACCTTCTTTTGATGTGAAATGAACATATTAAAAATTAATTAAGCAAATCATTAATGGAATTATTTAGGCCTCGAGATGCGTGCACTTGAGATGAAATTTTTATGCAAGGTAAAGCTAATTATCCTAGATCTAATATGATTTTTGGGGCATTTTTGGAGTGACAGAGAAATTACTATCATTTAAGAGGTGAAATTGGGCAAAATATAGCAAAAAGGATCCAATTAATTAATAGAAAATTCTATTGATATTACAAAAATATGCCACGTGTCACATAATGAAGAGGACAATGTAAGCTATACAATGCAATTTTCCCAACTAAAAAACGAATTATTATGAATGCCTAAATATGCGTGCAAAGATAGGAATATAAATGCAATTACAAGAATTAAATTTGCCGAAAATAAAACATGCTGACAGAGACTAGTGTGCAATTACCTATAGTACAGGGGGTGGATGCAATTTCTCCACGGGACAGTGATCCTCACGTGGGGTCGCCTGATAGGGACTGGAATGTAATTTTGAAAACCTTCAGGGGCCTCGGTGCAATTTGCCAGGATGCATGTGCGGATCATGCGAGGGTTCCTAGGCGCGGGTTCTCTGGAGGCTCGGAGCTGCTTCGGAGTTGCTTCGGTTGATCCGAGCCTAAAGGTCGGGGAAGAGGCTCAGATCGGGCGACGTGGACGGATCTGGATCGTGGGATCAAAGATGATCCAACGGTGATGAAATGCTGGCGTGTGGCGTGTCTTGAACCATTAGATCGATCTCGATCCAACGGCTTTTGAAGCTCGATGAAGAGGGCGACGTGGACGACCGAGCGCCGCTGGATCAGGATTAATCCAACGACCCTCGGATGCTTTGGTGTTTGTCGATGTGGCTTGATCAAGTCCGTAGGATCAAGGATGATCCAATGGCTGCAGGACAAAGGCGACGTGGATGGCTCCTGGCCGTTCGGTCAAGAGGATCGAACGGTTGTTAGCTATCGTCCCCCAACGGCCCTCCGCCTCCTGCGACGGAGAGGGCTGGGCTCCGGCGAGGCTAGCCTAGCTCCGCCTCGTCCTCCTGTCGTCGGTGAAGGACGATGATGGCTCTAGCGTAGCTCAGAAGGATCGTGGAGGGGTGGCGAAGCGTCTGGCGACGTTGGCTGAGGCTGGAGTGACCTGGAGGCCACAGGCGGTGGAGCTCGAAGCTGCATCGGTGAAGTCTCCGACCAATCAAGAGATGGTACCTGCAAGGGATTAGAAGATATCCAAAGCACACATTTTGATCGTGGAGTGGAATGGAGTGTGGTGCGAGGACTATAAAGCTGTGAAGGTGACCGGTGATCGAGCTCCGCCACCGGCATCGATGGAAGGTGAAGTCCCTCGTCGGAGGAGACTAATGGTAGCGCGAAGATCAGAGCTCCTTTGCGGAGCTCGGAGGATGCTTGGTGGAGCGAGAAGATGCTCGTGGAGGCGAATTAAATCGGATAGCAGAAGAAAAAGGAAGTAGAACATCGTGGGAGAGATAGAGGATTCTACCTGGGGTCAAAAGCTCCGGGGAAGCTTCCAGGTCGGTAGGAGGACCTGAGCTCGTGCGCGCCTTGGAGGAGCTGCGACACGACAGTGTTCGGTCGTAGATCTCGCCGGAGGGGTTCTCGGTTGTCGCTCGACCTGGGATCAAATCTTTGTCACCAATTTGAAGGTGGGAGCTCGGAGTCACTCTCCGTGGTGGCGGATGGGGGTGAAAGTGGCCGGAGGTGGTTGATTTATAGGATGAAGGTGACGGCAGGGATGGCTAGGAGGTGGTGTTTGTGGATGTCGTGGAGCAACTCTGAGGGTTGTCATGGAGATCGAGGGGGCTGGCGAAGATGAGGGATGAGTGGGCTCCATCGTAGTGGCATCAGTGGTCGGAGAAGGTGATCGGCGTGGATCCAAAAATAGAAAGGGGGTGGCCGCTTGCGCATGGTGGAAAACGTGGGCGCGGGGCGTGCGGAGGTTGACGACGATGTCTCGACCGTTGGATCTCGCGATCCAACGGTCCAGATGGAGGCGCGGATCGACGCCGGAGATCAGATCTAAGGCGTGACATCGAAGGGCCTGCACCGCACCACGTGGCGTGCTGAGGATTCGGCGCTAACGAGACGTTAAGATGGACTCAGGGGTTCAATCGGATGGTTGAAACCAATTGTGGTGATGATCGGTGAAGATCAAGGTGCCTAGAGCGAGATCGGAGGGCGCTCAGAGTGCCACGTGGTGGACTCTGGGCGAAGCGCGAACGAGCAGTGCGGATGATATCCAGGGAGTGATCTTGTGGCGGGGAAAATGGGTATGCGTGGCGATCAACAGGCCGTTAGATCAAGATAAAAATCCAACGGTCCAGGGCACGGGTGGACTGGTCAAAGGGAGCGGGCCGCGTGGCGCAATCAGAGGGCGCCACGTGGCCAGCTGTGAGTGGCTGAAGAGAAAAATAAGATTAGATGGAGAAAGAGGTCGAATTTGGAAAAACTCAAAACATGGAAGTTGTAGATCTTGATAAGATCTATAAGTTTCATGCAGACCAAAAATGGAGATGAGGTCAAATATGATACAAATATACAAGAATACAAATATACATATGTATAGTATACAAGGAGGCCCAAAAACCCAACTTTTGGCTACGAGCTCCGAATTGAATGAAATTAGTCTCATTTTATAGGTCTTTGGATGTGTATCAATATGAAGGTGAGTAGACCTAGTTCGAAGTTGGTATGAGAGAGATATGGGCATTCTAAGGTCCAGGAGGTTTTGGGCTTTATTGGGTATTTTACAAGAGAGAACTATGGCCTTCTTCCTTATATTATTAACTAATAGTGTACATCTTATAAGGAAGGTGTTATTTTATTTTAGAGGGGATCAAATACAAGTAATTAGGTGGATGTTTTACATGTGGATTTTACACAAGGATTGGCTTCTTATTTAAATGCGAAGATGGATGCTAAAATGCATGTTTTGTGGATTGATGCATAAATGCTATTTATGCAAGATAAAGGGAAATATGATGCTAAATACCCGAGGACAAAGCTCTATTTTCAACTTTAAGAGTGATGAATCACATATTCATCAACCCCCTATACTTAAACCTTTCTCATCCCCGAGCAACTAAAATGAAATGCAAGAGTGATATGATTTTGGGTTCCCTACCAAGGTCATGAACAAAAGTTGAAAATGGAGTTTGACTCAACCTTTGGATTAATTGTGTGGCGGAACCTTATTGGGATCTGAATTTAAGACCTAACAGATTTCAAGTTCCACAAGTCTTCTATTCAAGACGCCTCAACAGTCAGGTCAGAACAAATCCTCAGATGTAAATTTCTGATGACTATGATTCTTGCTTGTACTGAGTAAGTGAAATGGAACTCTCCACATCAGAAATGGCTCAGAAACAACCTCCTCTAACAAGGTAACTCAAATAACCCGATCCAGTAACTCTTTCCTCGAGGAGCAGGGTATACCCTTCTAAGTTCAAGTGCGACCAACTCAAGAGGAGGGGGTGGAGAAAAGAATGGACGGTAGCCAGTGTAGCTACCTATCTCGGGATGCCCGACCAGTGTAGCCAAGTCATCCAGTTGCATTTCTTTGCTACTATACATACTCCGACAGGTATTTTGTTTTCACTTGGTCTTGTCTGATTTTTTGGAGTTTTTGCAATAAATATATATTTTTTCTCGAACTATATATAGGGTGCAGCATGTACATCAGGAGTTTTTCCTCTTGAGCCTGTAGACTATCCCTCTTTTGAAGCATTATTGCAACCCACAACATCCTGTCCTCAGACGTCAACACCACCAAACTAGGTTGAGATGCACTACCCTCCCTAGAGGAGGACGGATGTTTCCACCCGTGTGCTACTCAAAGCTAAAGGATTCTACTTCCTTACCATCTCATCAATGAAGAGATACGTGCATTGTGCTTATCCAAGTTAGGTCATTGTCTAAAAGAATCATGTATGTGCAAGAGATATTCTACTTAGACTAATAAAGATCACATGCGTATATAGACTTGCGGACTCAAAGAATTAAATCACTTGGCCTGAAAAATCTTAACTCGAGTTCCTATAAGGTTCCTATGAGATTAGGTGGATTAAGGTCAAATCAAGTCCTTCCTCAACATCTATTTATAACTTGGCTCAGAACCCACTAGCTTTTCACCTTGCATATGCAAGATATGCGGATGAGATGCAGATGTCATGCTATGAATGAAATGTAAGACTTTTTTTCTTTCTTTTCTGATGTAGAGATGATATGAAAGAGTAAATAAGAAGCCTTTGATTTTTGATTTTTTTTCTCGATTATTTGGTATACCTTCTATGTTATAACAATTTACAAGAGTATTATACAGATTATACAAGTGTATTTTACAAAAAATTTCTCCAAATTTTACCCAGCCCATAATTATTATGAAATCTATACAAATATACGTGAAAGTACGAGCTATGGGTAAAGTATATATGTAATATATACACTCTCCCTTTACTTAGCGTGTGCTATGTCCTCAGAGCACGAAAAGCGAGGAAAAAAACATAGCTCGTGCTAAGCATAGGAGAGCTAAATTACAAAAGTATAGAAGCCCCTCCACCCCCCTATACTTAGGCTTTGGCAGCCTAAGTGTAGAAGAAGATAAAAAAATGGGGCGGACGAGGTCAAGAAGAGAAAGGGATGAATATACAATGCGGCCATCGGTCCCCCCTATACTTAGGCTCAGGTCATCCTAAGTATAGGACTGGAGTGAGTATGATGACCGATGTGATCTGGAGGATGTACAGAGAACAGCTTCAGGTGGCTCATCCCCCCTATACTTAGGATCTAGTCATCCTAAGTATAGTCCAAGATGGTGATCAATGACGCTGAGATGAGTTACTAGAGTTGCGGGGGGAGAAAGGATAGAATGTACAGGAATGATGATATATACAAGTGAGTCGGTCTGAATCTTTCAAGATGTTGCTGATGGCTAGAGCTCACTGCTGCAAGGTCTCATGCGCGGCTCGAGGTGTATCTGCTGAATCTGTCTCGTGCATGAATACAATCTCCTCAACATGGACTAACTGCTCATTAGATTCGACCAAGTGTTTTAACATTTGTCCATTCACCAGGAATGTCGGTGTGTTATCTGCGAGATCTGAGATCTCGACACATCCACTATCATGCACCGTACGGACGACAAATGGGCCTGTCCACTTGGACTTCAACTTGCCTTGGAAGATCTTCAGCCTAGCATTAAACAACCATACCTTATGTTCAGGAACGAAGATCTTTCGTCTGATATATCTATCGTGCAAACGCTTAACCTTGTCCTTGTACACCACACTGTTGTCATATGCATGGTTTCTGATTTCCACAAGCTCATTCAGATCCATATCTCTCTGCTTCTGCCCAAGGTGCGTGTTCCAATTGACCTTCTTTATTTCCCATTTCGATTTGTGCACTAGTTCTGGAGGCAAATGGCACAACTTTCTGAATATCATTCGGAATGGGGAGGTTCCTAACGGTGTCTTGTAAGATGTCCTATACGCACATAGGATCTGATCAAAGATCTGAGACCAGTCCTTCCTGTCTGGGCGGACAAGCTTTTGCAATGTAGTATTCACCTCCCGATTCGACACCTCAGCCATACCATTAGTCTGTGGGTGGTAAGGGCTAGCGATACGGTTCTCAATGCCGTAGTCCTTCAGGAGTTTCTTCACCTCCCGGTTCACAAAATGGCTACCCCCATCTGATATCATCATTTTGGGGATCCCGAACCTAGAGATGATATGATCTCTGATGAATTTACAGATAGTCCTGCTGTCTGCGGCTCGGGTTGGGATAAGCCTCCACCCACCTCGACAGGTAGTCTACCGCAAGAAGGATGTACTCGAATCCGTGGCTCACAGGGAATGGGCACATGAAATAGATGCCCCATGCGTCAAAGACATCACAAATGATGACAGGCTGCATAGGCATCTCATCCTTGGACCATATGGTTCCTCCCATTCTCTGGCATACTGGGCACGACTTCGCAAAGATGATGGCATTGCGAAACAGAGTCGGCCAGTAAAAGCCACATTGAAGTACCTTCCATGCGATCCTCTTCCCAAAGTGGTGTCCTCCTCCCTCCAAGTTGTGGCATAAATATAGGACACTCTGGTATTCCTCTTGAGGAATATACCGTCTCCAGACACAATCTGGTCCTTCAAAGAAAAGGATTGAATCCTCCCAATGGTAGTGTCTAGCATCCGACTTCAGTCGGTCAATGTGGCTCTTGGGCCAACATCCCGGAACCTTCTTGGAGACAAGATAGTTCATGATGTTGGCATACCATGGGAGAGACTCGACCACAAAAATCGACTCGTTAGGGAAGGAGTCTCGAATTGGTGAGTCCTCGGAAGTATTGATATCTTCGAGACGAGAGAGGTGTTCGGCTACTACGTTCTTCTTTCCAGGTTTATCACGAATATCCAAATCAAATTCTTGGATAAGCAAAATCCATCGAAGAAGACGTGCCTTCGCGTCCTTCTTCTCCATCAAGTATCGTAGCACCGTACGGTCAGTGAACACAGTTACCTTGGATACAATTAAGTGAGATCTGAACTTGTCCAAGACAAATACTACCGTAAGAATCTCTTTTTCCGTAACTGTATATTTACGCTGAGCGGTATCAAGCACTTTTCTTGCGTAGTGGATTGCAAACGAGACTCCATCTCTCCTTTGTCCTAACACAGCCCCAACAACGAAATCTGATGCATCTGTCATGATCTCAAAGGGTTGAGACCAATCTGGGGCTTGTAGGATAGGTGCGTCCATGATCATTCCTTGCAATAGCTTAAAGGCCTCAAGACATTTGTGATAAACAAAAAACTCCATGACTTTGCCTAAAAGCTCAGTTAATGGTCGGGCAATCTTAGAAACATCTTTGATGAATGTCCGATAAAATCCGACATGCCCGAGGAACGACCGCAACTGCTTGACGTTGGTTGGTGGCTGGAGTCGTTTGATCACATCCACCTTGACAGGGTCAACCTCCATTCCTCTCTTGGAGATGACGTGCCCCAACACAATGCTCTCCGTCACCATGAAGTGACTTTTCTCCCAGGAGAGCACCATATTAACCTCACAACAATGTCTGAGGACTCGGTCTAGATTCCTAAGATAGGAATCGAAGGAATTGCCATGGACCGAGAAGTCGTCCATGAAGACTTCCAGGAATTCGCCAACTATTTCGGTGAATACAGCAATCATGCACCTTTGAAAAGTACCTGGAGCATTGCATAACCCAAAAGGCATGTGCCTGAAAGCATAGGTACCAAAGGGGCATGTGAACGTTGTCTTTTCCTGGTCCTCCGGAGTTATGGCTATTTGATTGTAGCCAGAGAACCCATCCAAGAAACAGAAGAATTCTTTCCTCGCCAGTCACTCTAGGATCTGATCAATGAATGGTAGGGGAAATGATCCTTCTTCGTCGCGGCATTCAAGCGTCTGTAATCCACACAAACGCGCCACGACGTGGGTACTCGCGTCACGATCTTCTCTCCATCCTCGTTGATGGTTGTTTGAATTCCTAACTTTTTCGGGACCACATGGATCGGGGCCACCCATTTTGAGTCGGAGATAGGATAAATGAAACCCGCGTTGCACCATTTCTCTATCTCCTTTTTCACCACCTCTTGTAAATTTGGATTCAAACGACGTTGGAATTCATGAGAGGGCTTGGCTTCATTCTCTAAGTAGATATGGTGCGAACACAGAGCGGGATTTATCCCGTGGAGATCGGGAATGCTCCAGCCTATTGCCTTGCCGTTTTTCTCCAGGATCTCTAGCAAGCGAGATTCGTGCTCCTCGGTCAATCGTGAACTGATGACGACCGGATATTTCTTCTCTTGACCTGCAAGGAAGGCGTATTTCAGTGTTATGGGTAAAGGCTTGAGCTCAGGTAAGGTGTGATCGTCTCAGAAATCTGGCTCAATCGAATCTGGCTCAGTATTGGAAGAGGTTGGATCTTTCTCTGTAAATACTGCCATTAAATTATTCAGCTCTGGAGTCAGATCGTCAAAGGTCTCCATGCGATCAGCGAAAGCCACGTCCAACTCGTCATCCTCATCTTATATTTTCCTAAAGAGGGAAGGACTGACAAGCCCAACTGGGCTTCTAAGTCATCGAAGATGTAGGGGGATGCAGGTTCTGAGTTGTACCCGTTTTTGAGGACTTTGCAAACTGACTCATGCACTGGATCATCTCCGGAGGGGAGGGACTCATTGGTGCTGGCTGGGTTCTGTCTCCATGGCCCAACTGTGTCTTCATAGTTGTAGTCTGCCTCGGATGAAGAGTACTCGGTGTTGGATTCGGAATCCGTTCTCTGCCATCTGGTCTGCTTCATCTCAAGTTCCTCATATTCGCCTGGAGTTTGGAACTGGATCTTTCTGATCTTGTAATCAAACAAGGCCCTCGTTGTTCTGAGGAAGGGCCTTCCTAAGATCATCTGGGAATCTCTCCAATTACGAGGGGTTTCCATATCTAGGACAGTAAAGTCCACCATGTATTCCTGACCCTCGACTTTGATGACAACATTCCTCAATTCTCCTTGGGACCTCTTGGTTGATTTATCAGCGAACTGAAGGAGGGCTCTAGATTTCCTAAGAGGTCCGAGATTAAGCCGCTCATAGAGGACTTTAGGCATTAAGTTAATTGAGGAATCGTTGTCTAGGAGAGTACGTGCAAACGCAATGTCATCGACATAACTCACTACATAATGTGCACCCATGTCTCTTCGTTTCCTTAGAAACGAGTTCTTTATTGCACAAGTCGTGGCTACTGACAGAACGTGTTTCTCAACATGGCTTTTGGTCTTCCTGCTAACCCTAGTAGGTGTGCATCTCACCTTTAGGTATTTTTGGAATGCAGGTGTCATTTCCACGTACTTGTCAAAGGGGATTGTGACCTTGATATATTTGTTACAGAACTCTGCCATCTCAGGGTCATCTTTTTTGGATTTTTTTCTAATTTTGTTCTTTCCACCCTTAAGAGCTCGGGGGAAAGGGATTATTGACTCCAACTCAACTTCTGAAACTGAAATGTTTTCACTCAAAGCGGGAACTGACATCTGTACAAGACTCGGACTCTGAAACAGACTTTGACTCTGACTCTGACTAAAAGGAAAATGCTGTGGTGAAACCGGTGATGCGTTTTCTGCGACTTCTGGATGGTCCTCCTCAGATGGAGGTGCGGGCTCTTCGTCAGTTTCGTCGGGCTCTCTGCGGGTTTGTTGCTGCTTCGAGGATCCAGAAGTCCCCTTCTTCTACCAGTGGTCGTGATGGTGGTGCTGCTCCTCTTCTGACTCCAAGTTCTCCTCAGGTAGAGACTTGGCGGCTCCTTCCTTCGGTGCTCATACCCGATAAGGTATGATCACGATCCTTTTACTCCTGAGGGATATATGGTTCACATTATCATACGAAAGGGTCTCATGTTCAGATAAAGAGTTATCTGATCACGAGGTTGGTTCTGGACTTGAGTTAAGCTGTTCGGGTTGGCCTAAACCTAGGCGGGAATTGAGGTCTTTGGCGCCATTTGTTGATCCTGGGTACGAGAAACACGATTCAGATCGGTTCTCATATCCAGATAGTCATTCTGGATTTGTTGGACCCTATCAGATAGGGTCTGGATCGCCAAGGTGAGGGACTCTAATTCGGTGGGCTGGGCTGGCTGATGCTGACTTGCGGATGAGGTTCTATACTGGTCTTACTGGCCATGCCGATACTGCTGCTGTTGATGGGACGGTGACGAGCCCTGCTGGCCCGAGTGGAATGTGCACTGCTGCTGCTGGTGCAGCTAAAGCTGGTAGCCTCGTTCAGGCCTGGACTGAACAAAGCACGGTGCAGGGACAGAGCTGGTTTCCTGGTAAGCTGGGGAAGGTCAGTGAGGCTGGCCGTTCCCCATCCCCGACTGCCTGCTGACGGGGTCACGACTGTACCACAGCCCGTTGATCTCAAACACCTACGGAGGCTCCTCGTATCCGGTTTCCACTTGTGGAGGTGCATGCTGGTTCTGCTGGGTGTAAGTCTGATCCTCTATCCAGCCATTTTGGGGCCCTGGTGCCTGTTCCTGTACAAGATGGACTCGGTGTACAGGTACAGGTGGCGTAGAAGGGGCAGGTAGCTTGATCTCTACCTTCTCAGTGAGTTCCTCCACTTGCTTCGACATACGTGAGAGAGACTCAAAGTCAGTGACCCTCTTGTGGATCTGCTCGACCATGGTTAACTTGTCAGCTATCATCTCCATGCTGGGAATGAGGTCCTCTGTCAGATCTGCTACAGTCCTCCTAGTCGTCTCATTGGATAGAATTGATGGAGACAACTGATAGGCCCTGGTGGCCTGCGACCTGCATGTCTCCGCCATTTGATCTAGTATTTTCCACACCACATTCTCATTCTTGTTCAGATAGCTTCCTCCACAAGTGGCACTGACTAACCCCTGCATCTCCGGGGTTAAACCATAGAACAAGGTCTGGACTAAGATCGCCTTAGAAATGCCTTGGCAGGGACATTTCTTAATTAGGTCATTAAACCTATCCCAGGCTTCATGGAATGGTTCACTGGGTCCTTGGGAGAAACTAGCGATATTCGTTCTCATTTGATGAGTCCTACTGAGGGGGTAGAACTTCTTCAAGAATAGGTCCTTGAACTGCATCCAGGTTGTACATATCACTCCTAGGTTCTTCAGCCAATGTGCTGCCTTATCTCCTAAGGCAAATGGGGGTGGCCTTCAGTCTAATGTAATCCTGTTCAACCCTAGGATGACTAAGGTTGTTGCAAACCATCTCGAAGTCTCTGAGGAAGGCATAAGGTTCTTCATTGGCATTTCCGTTGAACTTCGGTAGCAGGCTAAGGAAATGGGGCTTGAGCTCGAATGCTTCGGGGGGAACCGCAGGTGCCAACCAACTGTGCATCTCGTTCTCTGCTGGGTTGTAGGCGTCAACCATTGGTCGGTCGATTCCTCCTACCACAATCATATGTCCCATTCTAGCTGTGAGATCTGCATTTGGTTGTTCAGCTGTGGCGAGGCGATTAAGAATTTATCTCAACTGGTCCTCATCCAGTGGCTTCTTAGGTGGCATCTTGTCCTCTAATCCTGGGTATGAAACATGGTCTGTGTTAGAGGTCAAATCAAGGAAGGGATTCTTACCGAGGCGATGGTCTTCCTCGGTAAGCTCGGAGAAGAGGAAAGGGTTGATTTGAGAGTAACCACCCTGGGTGTGAGGGAACCGGGACTCAAGAGGAGTAACCACCCTGGGTGTGAGGGAACCGGGACTCAAGAGGATCATGAGTCCTGGTTGGTCCAAATTGTGCTTGGACCAGTGAAGAAGAGTTCCGTAGGGGGCTCAAAGAGAGATTGGTGAATAATGAGTCGATATCCCCCCAGTTACTCATCTTGATTTGGCGAGAAGAATCGGAATTTCTAACTGAAGATAGGATTTGACTCCTACCTAAAGCAAACAATTCAATCCAAGACCCTGGGTTCACATTCAACATGGTGAAGGACCCCAAAACCGAGTCCAATTAATCTGGTTGATTTTAAGTGTGATTTTCAAGCAAATAGCAAAGGTTACATGGCCTAGAGGGAAGTTGGCTAAAAAGCCGGATGCGTCTTCCCTGTTTAACCAGTCGCCTAAGATACCTGCGCCCTTCCTTTTTTTGCTCCTATCCCAAGTTGATGGATTCAAAGACCATGCCCCTATCTACCTGCAAGCAGACGGAGGCTGACAATGCTGGAACTTCGCCCCGAAGGGTTACTAGCAACTTATCACGGAGTACCGCTGGTTCACCCCTGACTACCTGTAAACAGGCGGAGGCTACTTGGTACTAGTCGATGAACATGAAAATATTCAACTCGTGATATTTGCTAGGATCAGTTGGAACGTGATCTGAAAGGCGGGGATTTGGGCTCTGCCATAAGGTGTTCACACACACTCAAGTACCCTCACTCAGCCTGAAAACAAGTCGGGGTTAATCTCTCGTAAGCAGAGTTTCCAATTTTATTGATTTTTTGGTCAATAATATTTAGCAGTCCCAGTTTTAAGTTAAGTTTTCACTGATTTAGTTCAATCCACATAGCATGCCTAGCGTCCAGTCCCAATTTCCTTTAACTTGAGTTGGAAAAACAAGAGAGAGAAATCGAGAAAAGCCGATGCATGAAAAATAATGATGCTTATGTTGAGTGAAGAAGACTTACAGTGATCCCTTTGCTTTTATGCAGGATGCAAAACAGAATTGAAATTTTTACACTACATGCAAATGCAAACAATAAAATCTTCTCCTAGACAGGTTGTTCTATTAGCGAGTGAAGCACAAGTTATTTTGACTAGATCTGCGGTCTAAGTGCGTCTTTTAAGTGTATTGTATGGTACTAAAAATTTACGAGCACAAGCAAATCTTAGAGTGGCTCGAGAAGCCGCTAGTACAAGTCTAATCTACAATTCAATCCACATAGCATACGGGGACACAATTTCACTATCTTTACACACGCGAGAACCCAAACGAGAACAGCTGGAAATGATGCGAGAAAAAAATGAATAAAAATACAAGTTCTCTCAAATCACTCAAGAAATTAAAATGCAGGCTCCTCGAAGCATCTTTGACTCCTCGCGTTCCTCGCACAGAAATAATTTGAGGTTAGATAGAGAGCGAGTCGAAAAATACAAAAAATTAAAAGACAGAAAACATTCACAAGAAAACCGGGGGTCAGACTACCCAGGGATAGAAGATCAATCACTTTGAGGTACTGCAAATTAACCTAAGCCGTGCCTCCCCGGCAACGATGCCATTTTGAAATGCTTCCTTACTACCCTTGTTAATTCGATCAAATTAATGGTCAAATTAATGTGTTGCCGTTCGTTGCAGTCGGATAATAAGAGCAGGTCAAAAACCACTTTCAATTATAGGCAAATTAATTTCGAGAAGCAATTTCTTTACTTGGGCAAGCCCAAGGTTGAACTCAGGGAGGCAGCTATCTCCTTAGGTAAATTATTAGCAAAGTCCAATATTTGATTTTCGGGGAAGAATTTTTTTGGTCTTTTTCAGATTTTGTATGCAAGACACATGCAAGATCTAGCCAGTTTACAAGTTAATTCAGAAAGGTGATCAAATCAAGTCCAAAAATTACGAAACTTGGCCAGATGATGAAATGGGATGAAATTAAGCTACACTAATTTTTTTGAAATTTTCTGACATAAATAAAATTATTGTGAATTAAAAATGAATGCAGATTGATTTTAACTAAATTAATTTTAATAAATATCAAATCACATTATTTTTTGGGAATAAAAATTATCTTGGATAAATCTAAAGGTGAGGAATCCAGGAAAATTACCAAACATTACTTTTGATGTGAAATGAACCTCTTAAATATTAATTAAGAAAATCATTAATGGAATTATTTAGGCCTCGGGATACGTGCACTTGCGATGAAATTTTTATGCAAGGTAAAGCTAATTATCCTAGATCTAATGTGTTTTTGGGGTATTTTTGGAGTCACAGAGAAATTACTATCAATTAAGAGGTGAAATTGGGTAAAATATAGCAAAAAGGGTCCAATTAATTAATAGAAAATTCTACTGATATTACAAAAATATGCCATGTGTCACATAATGAAGAGGACAATGTAAGCTATACATTGTAATTTTCCCAACTAAAAAATGAATTAATATGAATGGCTAAATATGCGTGCAAAGACAAGGGTATAAATGCAATTACAAGAATTAAAATTGCTGAAAATAAAACATACTGACAGGGACTAATGTGCAACTACCTATAGTGCAGGGGGTGGATGCAATTTCTCTACGGGACACGTGCTCCTCACGTGGGGTCGCCTGGCAGGGACTGGAATGTAATTTTGAAAACCTTCAGGGGCCTCAGTGCAATTTGCCCAGGATGCATGTGCGGATCACGTGAGGGTTCCTAGGCTCGGGGTTCTTCGGAGGCTCAGAGCTGCTTCGGTTGATCCAAGCCTAAATGTCGAGAAAGAGGCTCGGATCGGGCGACGTGGACAGATCTGGACCGTGGGATCAAAGATGATCCAAACGTAATGAAATGCTGGCACGTGGCGTGTCTTGAACCGTTGGATCGATCTCGATACAATGGCTTTTGAAGCTCGATGAAGAGGGCGACATGGACGACCAAGCGCCACTGGATCAGGATGAATCCAACGACCCTCCAATGCTCAGGCGTTTCTCGACGTGGCTTGGTCAAGTCCGTAGGATTAAGGATGATCCAATGGCTGCAGGACAAGGTGATGTGGATGCCTCCTGGTCGTTTGGTCAGGAGGATCGAACGGCTACTGGCTATCGTCCCCCAACGGCCCTCCGCCTCCTACGGCGGAGAGGGCTGGGCTCCGGTGAGGCTAGCCTAGCTCTGCCTCATCCTCCCGTCGTCGACGAAGGAAGATGATGGCTCTGGCGTAGCTCAGAAGGATCGTGGAGGCGCGACGAAGCGTCTGACGACGTTGGCTGAGGCTGGAGTGACCTGGAGGCCATTGGCGGTGGAGCTCGAAGCTGCGCCGGTGAAGTCTCCGACCAATCAAGAGATGGTACCTGCAGGGGGTTAGAAGATAGCCGAAGCACGCATTTTGACCGTGGAGTGGAATGGAGTGTGGTGCGAGGCCTATGAAGCTGTGAAGGTGACCGGTATCGAGCTCCGCCACAGTGGTGGAGCTGGCGTCGGTGGAAGGTGAAGTCCCTCGTCGGAGGAGACTAATGGTAGTGGGAAGATCAGAGCTCCTTTGTGGAGCTTGGAGGATGCTTGGCGGAGCGAGAAGATGCTCGTGGAGGGCCAATTAAATCGGAGAAGGAGAAGAAAAAGGAAGAAGAAGATCGTGGGAGAGATGGAGGATTCTACCTGGGGTCAGAATCTCCGGGGAAACTTCTAGGTCTTCACTCGAAGGTCGGTAGGAGGACCTAAGCTCGTGCAACGCCTTGGAGGAGCTACGACACGGCGGTGTTCGACCGTGGATCTCGCAGGAGTGGTTCTCGGTCGTTGCTCGACCTGGGATCAAATCTCTGTCACCAATTTAAAGGTGGGAGCTCGGAGTCACTCTCCGTGGTGGTGGATGGGGGTGAAAGTGGTCGGAGGTGGTTGATTTATAGGATGAAGGTGACAGCAGGGATGGCTAGGAGGTGGTGTTCGTGGATGTCGTGGAGTGACTCAGAGGGTTGTCATGGAGATCGAGGGGGCTGGCGAGGATGAGGGATGAGTGGGCTCCATCGTGGTGGCGCCGGTGGTCGGAGAAGGTGGTCGGCGTGGAGCCAAAAATAGAAAGGGGGTGGCCCCTTGCGCACGGTGGAGAACGTGGGCGCGTGGCGTGCAGAGGTTGACGATGATGTCTCGATCGTTGGATCTCGCGATCCAACGGTCCAGATGGAGGCGCGGATCGATGCCAGAGATCAGATCTAAGGCGCGACATCGAAGGGCCCGCACCGCACCACGTGGCCTGCTGAGGATGCGACGCTAACGAGCAGCTGAGATGGACTCAGGGGTTCAATCGGATGGTTGAAACCAATTGTGGTGATGATCGGTGAAGATCAAGGCGCTTGGAGCGAGATCAGAGGGCGCTTAGAGTGCCACGTGGTGGATTCTGGGCGAAGCGCGAACGAGCAGTGCGGATGATATCCAAGGAGTGATCATGCGGTGGGGAAAATGGGTATGCGTGGCGATCAACAGGCCGTTGGGTCAAGATAAAAATCCAACGGTCCAGGGCACGGACGGACTGGTCAAATGGAGCGGGCCGCGTGGCGCAATCAGAGGGCGCCACGTGGCCAACTGTCAATGGCTGAAGAGAAAAATAAAATTAGAGGGAGAAAGAGGCTGAATTTGGAAAAACTCAAAACATGAAAGTTGTAGATCTTGATGAGATCTACAAGTTTCATGTTGACAAAAAACAGAGATGAGGTCAAATATGATACAAATATACAAGAATACAAATATACATATGTATAGTATACAAGGATGCACAAAAACCCAATTTTTTCCTACGAGATCCGAATTAAATGAAATTAGTCTCATTTTAAAGGTCTTTGGATGTGTATCAATATGATGGTGAGTAGACCTAGTTCGGAGTTGGTAAGAGAGAGACATGGGCATTCTAAGGTCCAAGAGGTTTTGGGATTTATTGGGTATTTTACAAGAGAGAACTCTGGCCTTCTTCCTTATATTATTAACTAATAATGTACATCTTATAAGGAAGGTGTTATTTTATTTTGGAGGGGATAAAATACAAGTAATTAGGTGGATGTTTTACACGTGGATTTTACACAAGGATTGGTTTCTTATTTAAATGTGAAGATGGATGCTAAAATGCATGTTTTGTGGATTGATGCATGAATGCTATTTATGCAAGATAAAGGGAAATATGATGCTAAATACCTGGGGAGAAAGCTCTATTTTCAACTTTAAGAGTGATGAATCACAGATTCATCAAATATTCATCTATATATTTTAATATATTATTTTATTTTTATGTTTTATTTATGGTTTTATTATGTTCTAAATATATAAATATATTGTAAATAATATTTACAAAATTAAAAGAATATAAAATTATAAAGATAAGAAATAATTAATAAAATGAATATTTTATTAGGATATATGATGAATCTCCATTTCATCATCTTTATCATATCATTTTGGCCATAAAAACCCTAGTAAATGCGTGTAAATACCTCTAATTCATGCATTTAACATTCACGCGTCATTGTATAAAGTGTGTATTAAATATGATTTTCAATACCAAAATTATAGAATAAAGAAAATAAAAGAATAAAATATTGAAGATATTATGTGATCCTAAACCCCGAGACCAAGGCATCTTGATGACTAGATGGATAAGGAATAAAGTTAGGGGAGATAAGAGCCAAAATACAATAAAAACCCCCTTTTATTTATTCATTTTCCTTCATTTTTTGGACCTATTTTTAGTTCCATTTTTTATACTTCACATAAAGAAACTTTGTACATTAAAGTTGTAGATAATAAAATATAAAGAAATATAAAATTGAATTTACACAAAAATAATGTATAATGTACAAATTACAGTCTAAATAAGATTTCAAAATCCCAACTTCCCACACACATATCTCTCAAATAAAAAACCAAAATATATCAAAAACAAAACTTTAATTGTTATAACTTTTAAAAGATATTTAATGAAGGTGGTTTCATATTTTTTGAAGCTAAGTTGTGAAAGTTAGGTTTTAGATCCATAATGGATAGTTTACCCAATTTAAATATTCATGTTATTTATTATTTATTATTTTTTATAATTTTATAATTTTATAATTTTTTAAATATTATTTATGACATATGTACATATTAAAATAGGAACAAATAAAGAAAACATTAAATAAAATATGTAAAGAAAATTCATAGATGAAATACCTATACTTATACATATGTATTTAATAGACTTATTAATTTAAGTATATATAATACATCAGTAAAATAAAAATATATTTTCCTGGTTGGTCTACATGGACCAACCAGACGCCGCAGAGAGTTAACCGCAGGACAACTCTCTGACCCGCTATGGCTTCACGATATAACCTTGTTTCTCACCATTTTCTCGATTGTTTTGAGGATGCTCCTTACATACTTTTGAATCAAAGTCTTTACGGCTTTTGTTCCCCGATCATTGGTGATACACGCCCTAGTGTCTCATTAGGCATTGGATTGTTGCGGCACTCGCCTCACTTCGATCTTCTCACCACCTCGTCCACCTTGTACAAAAGACCCCCCGATCTTTCCTTCAATTTTTTGAATCCCATTTTGACTGTTTTTCTCCCCTTCTTGCACCCAATGGATAGAACCTAATCACAGGAGGTTTGCCGACCATCTAGGTGGATTGAAGGAGCAGTTGAGGTGGTTGATTCCACACCTCCGGTAGAGTGCCGCCATAGAAGTTGTTCTTATCGGTCTAGGCCGGTGTGGTTCGATTTTTCTTGCATTTAATTATCCCTTTTAGTTAGTTGTAGCCTTCGGATCTCTTACCCACTTTCACTTCTGTGTTTTAATCGCTTAATCGACCTCATCCATTGTTCATCAGAGCTCACTCCGACGAGCTTCCATATCGCATCCCATGGGCCCATCTGCCCTGCTACAGGGTCGAGGCTTTTTGTCCTTGACCTTATACACTTTTCTTGCAGGTATTCGAGCTTAAGAGACTATAAGGACCATTTTGGAGTTTTGTTGGAGGAACTTGGGGCCTCGTGCTCCTCCATCCTCCTCAGAGAACTACGGTGATCATAGAAACGTTTTGGGGTACCCAGCAGAAAAAAGAGCCTTCCAATAACATCGTGAGACTTTTTGGGTCTTCAAGGAGCATCAGAGGAGGGAGATTCGACCTGGAAAAGCTCGCTTCGCTGGAGGGGCTTCCCTGTTCTTCCTGCGGGCTTCCCTGTTGTTCAATCGACCTTCGTTCCTCATGTGTAGCAGGTGCCGTCGGATTTGCATAGCAACAACCATAGGATCTGACCATTGGATCTAATATCAGCCTTCCATCGGCCAACCGTCATCGAGCGCTCAGAATTTGCCACATGCAAGTGGAGGATTAACAGCCGTTGGATGCATGCTTAGATTGGGTATTTTGCAGACTTCCTGCGTTCATTTTTGTTATTTATTTATTAATATCCAAACTTTCATCTATATTGTAATTATTTTTTGAATATTTATGTTTAGCCCCCTAGACTTTCTATAATTATAAGTTGGTCCCCCGCCAGCTTACCTCACTTGCTATAGGCTCCTGTTGCATTGTGTTTCCACAACCAACTTTTATTTTGCATTATGGAGCCTTTTTATTATGTATTAAAAATGAAAACATCCCTTTTTACCCCTGTTTGAATAGAAAATACATAAAATATAAAAACGTTTTGAAAAGCTCCCAAAAATATATATTTTGTGTATATATGTATCTTTTACCTTCGGAAAAAAAATCCTTACAAATAATAAAGGAAAACTCAAAAATAAAAAACCCTAAAAACATTTATAAAAATCTATAAAATTCTCAAAAGTTGCAAAAATTATGTTTTCTGTTTGTAAATTTTCTTTATATTATTATCTATATATTAAAATTAATTTGAAGAAATTTTGCTACTATTTTATATTTGTCATATCCGTTTTAATTTCAGATATCAATTTTATCCCTATTTTTGGGTATTTTTAACTTTAAAAAGATATAAAAACAAGCAAAATATCCTATAAAATCACAAAAATAGTAAAAAATAATTAAAATCCAAAGATATTTTATTTTATTATTTTTTATTTTTTATTAATTTTTACATTTACTCTCGATTGTATTGTATATATATTCTTACATAGTTTTCTTATATCTTTTTCTAAAAAAAGGAATATAAAATATAAAATTAAAAATTAAAAATTTAAATAAAAATATAAAATAAAAATTTAAAATAAAAAATTAAAAAATCCATAAAAACGACATATCGACAAATAGTTCATAATCACTTTTTTGCATTAAATTTCCCGATCTATCCTGCTTGTTCCATGTGTTCGACCTCTACATGCTTCCACACTATACACATCTATTGTAGAGTTATAATAAATGTTAACTCGACATTTGTTTTTTTTGTTGCTTAATTATAATTGTTGGTCATCTCAATGAATGTTGATTCGCCTTGTGGATTAACACGACCTCCACAAAATCCTCTTCAATAATATATTGTACAATAGTGTTCTAAAACCTAACTTTCACACCTTAGTTCCAAAAAATATGAAATCACCTTCATTAAATAGCTTATTAAAATTATATAAAATTAAGTAGATTTTGATACATTTTGAGTTTTTATGATAGATATGGGTTTTGGAAGTTGGGATTTTAGAATTTTATTTAGGGTTCGTTTGGTTGCAGGGTTAGGCAGGGTTGGGTTGGGTTAGGGCACCCCCGTGAATAGTAAACTGTGAGGAGGATTGGGAGGGTTGGAAGGTGGGGTACCCCGGGTTGGTCTAACCCAACCCTGCTCAACCCTGTAACCAAACAGAGCCTTAGAGTACAAAAAGTACATGTATATTATTTTGTATGAAATTAGATTTGTATTTTTGTATACAATTTTATCTACAACTTTCATGTACAAAGTTTATTGATTTGAGGTATAAAAATTATAAAATAGGTGCCAAAAATGAACTAATGATGAATAAATAAATAGGAATTTTAGGTGATTTTTGGTTGTTATCTCCCCCTACTTTATTCCTTGTCGACCCGATCATCAAGATGCCTAGGTCTCGGGGTTTAGGATCATAAAATACCTTTAGCATTTAGTTATTTTTCTATTATTTTCTTTATTATACAACTTTGACATTAAAAACTATATTTTATACACAATAAATGCAATAAAGAATGAATATTTATTTGTATAAATTAATGCTATTTACATGCATTAGCTAGGTATTTTAAGGCCAAAATGATAGAATAAAGGTGATGAAATGGAGACTCGTCCGTAATGGTTCTTTGATAATTTTGGAATCATCATCGATATATGAAATCATTATCACGAGCAAATTAGCAACAAATTATGATTGTAGTCCATCGGTAATGTTGGACATAAAGTTTTCCTCAATACAATATGGATACATCATCGTTGTTTTATCCAAAGCAGTGGGACACAGAACATTATTAAGAAAATACGTAGAGAGGAAATACAAAAAGCAAGATAGCTAAGCACCCTCCCACATAGTCGTTGCCAAATCGTCACACAACACCTCTCTGGCTTGGATGTCTTCGTTTGAGAACCTGGCATCACTTCCCCCAAAGTTGTTGTCAAAGTCCTCATCATTCACCGTTCGCTTTGTAGGGACCCGACATTCTGCTGAGCCGTGTGTAAATACATTGGATATTTGATCCTCACTTTGGACATCAAGAAAGAAGTTGTTAACGATATAACACGTCATAACTGCCATCACTTGCTTTTTGAAGCTATAGAACGATCGTTCATTGATTGCCTTCAAGCGAGCCTTCATTATCTCAAATGTTCGTTTGACGTATGATCGAAGTTGTGAGTTCTTGTGATTGTACATCTCCTCGGGCCTACGATATGGCCTCTCCAAGCCCTAAAATGGGGTAGGTGCACAATGACTCCACAATATGACATGAGGAAGGTATCCGTGTTAGCGTATCTGCAGTCTCGAAGGAACTTCCATCCAGTTGGTACACGAAAATCGCCCTCGTCCAAGGTCCACCTCAACACCTTCATGTCAACGGCTGTCCCATCCCAGTTGGCGGTGACATATATAAATCTGTAACTAAAGTAGAAACATGCCATGGCATTATGTGCCAGCGTTTGGTTCATGCTCCTAAACTTTGGAATGATAGTTACAGGTACATTCGCGTCGATAAGCATCTCGTTAATCGCTCCAATCACATCCTAAAATTAGATATCACTTTCCAATATATTTTACTGAGATAAAAAGGTTTGATGTGGGCATGAGATGTCTACTATGATAGATTACCTTAAAATATGGATAGAAGTTGCTATTATGAAGAATAACATCTGGGGTCGAGAACTCTTCCGCCGACAAGTGGATGAAGTGATCGTTGAGGCAGACAATGTGTGCGAGGATATCATTGAGATGATTTGAAATGGTATCACCGGAGTATTGGAAATGTTCAGAAAGCACCATATTCTTCACGTTATGGCCAAGGTAATACAATAATATGCAGAAGGACTCCTCGGCCATTAGGTGCCTCAAATACTTCAAGCCCGCTATTCTTTTAAGATGGTGCATAGAGGTAAGGTGGTGTTGGGATACATCCAGAAAACCTCATACGATCAACCAAAGTGACTGTTCAACATCTCCTGGATCCATATATGGCTTGTACGCATGGACATGTGCTTTGGAACTTGAGGGATGTAACTGCCACGTGTATTCTCTCCATCCTCTTCATCATGTAGGATGTCACATAGATATGTCATGTTCCACATGATCAAGTTGTACCTCATCGTGGTGATAGCCACCATGCCCTCCATTGCTGAGGTAGAGATCCTAAAATTACTTGCAAAATGCATATGTATGGGATCACCGGGAGTCAACATCACTATGTTGAGAGCAGATTGTAATAAAAAAGAGGCCCAAATTAAAGGCTAAAGTATGACAAAATATTCGTCAAGACATAAAATTATTTCAACCCAGATAATGTAAGACAATAACAACATTTCCTACTACTAAACATACAATAATAAAAAGGCATCCAATCATATTGGCATCATCGCAACGCTCGACACAACAATGGTGATTCTTCCCTAACTGTCGTTGAGCTGAATGCTTACTTAGGAAACTAACTTAGTGGGCACTGACTTGGCACGGTTTAAGATTATCCTTTCGTATGGGACACAGAGGTTGTGTGCGAGCCAGAATTGTGCCTCTGGTGGTAGGCCAGGAAGTAACGACTCCAACTCATCCAGAATCTCCTTCACCCCTTGATGGGCATCCTTCGGGATTCATGCTTGGATCTACTCCCTTTCCAGCTCCAACAATTGTGTCGTTAGACAAATGAGATCCCCACCTATAACTTGTGAAGCTTGGGGGAACCATCACTCCAAGAATGCTTCGTACCTAAGGTAGTACCCCTAAATCCCTACATCGCCTCCACCTAAGGGATTGTTAGTTGGCCCCCTGGTTCAATTGTATCGGGCAACTCAAGAACATCAATTTCCCCTTCTAGCTCATCCTTGAATGTGTGTTGTGTCCAAGTATCCCCCTCAGAAAAGGCTGCAAACGACCCTGGTGGTGCGGTCTGGGAAGAGAAGGTAAATGTACCCTTTGATGTGTAGTCCCCTACCATTACATCCATTGGGTCGTAGTGGGGGAAGGAATTCCTTCGATAGGGCTTGTAGGCCTTGTCGATCTGAAGGCAACAATACATGATGAAATGTTATAAAGTGATATAGGAATCTATGTTACGATCTTACGTACTTACATACCATATGTCAGACCTCCTCATCAAGTGCGACTACTATACATGAGATTGGGTCCCACCCCTAATCGCTCTTTGTCATCAGGTATACGAATGTTATGTAATACTTCTTTATTGTTTTCCATCGATTTTTGAGCTTCGCTTTGTTCTAGTTTTTCCTGGTCTAAATGTTGAAGTGTGCAATGATGCTATGTCAAGCCGATAGAGTCGACGAGCCTCCAACCCGGTCCCCAATGTCAAAATGTTTATTGAATAACTAAAGAAGACACTCGTTCATCGCAAGTGTCCATTTCGCTCGCTGGACATGGGACTTGTCATCCCCAATGTGCACCCCCAATGAGCTTGCACCACTTGTGGCCATCTTCCATGGTTGAGATTAACAAGGCTTAGGCACATTCCAATAAGAAGGCAGTAGCTTACCATCCCAAATGCAGTCCAAGTCAATGATCCTTTTGTGAACTAGAAACCAAATAAGTTGGTAGAGGGTCCAAAATTAATGAGTCAAATGAGGTGTAAATTAGTTTGTCCTCACATCTATACTAATAGCCACAGCTCGAGGAGATACACAAGAAAATGAGAGATAATACAAGTTTCCAGTGCATCTCAATACATGGACAATCAAAGGAGGTAGGTGTGAAAGCATTATGTGTAATCTTTACCATTTAAATGGCCTCTCCAATCGTAAAAGGAAAACCAGGAATGAATACCCAACTAATAGTGTCATAGAAATCTTCCCTTCAAGGGAGCTCTAAGGTGGTGTTTCCAATGGTACACACATTGAAGTAGGAATGCAACATTGCATCTATCAGATCACGCTATGGTATCATAGAGCAACATTCAAGATGGACATCATTCCAAATAAAAAAATACATCACTGAGCAGTAAGGAGCGGCTCTTAGATCAAAGAACAACATCATCAACATAAAAAATGAACAACATCACTGTTGTTTTCAATTTAACAAATATCAAAGCAGCAAACTTTAACAGATCGAGCTCAAACATCGTAGATCATCACCCGGGATGGACAAAAATACATCATAGAGCAGCAGCAAAGTTGTTCTCAGCTAAAAAAAGAAAAGCATCAGCAACGAAAGAAGGCCAAACACACCAAAGAGGGTCATAGGAATCCTCCCATCAGGGGGCATCTCATGGGTTATTTCCAATGAAACACACATCAAAGCAGCAATACTGCAATGCATCTCTTAGATCAAGGTAAGGCATCATTCAGAACCAACATAGATGGATAGTCAATACCAACAATAGATGCATCACCGAGCATCAAAGAATGGTTCTCAGCTCAAAAAAAACTTCATCAACATAAAAAATGAACATCATAGAAGTAAGCTTTACAAAATCAAGCTCAAAAATCGTAGAGCAACACCTGAGATGGACATCCAAGCCCAACAAAAATATATCATAGAGTAGCAACAAAGCTGCTCTCTGCTAAAAAAAGAACAACTTCTGCAGCAAAAGAAGGCCAAACACACCAAAGAGCATCATAGAAATCGTCCCCTTAGGGGAGATCTCAAGGGGTGTTTCCAATGAAACACGTATCGAAACAACAATGTTGCAATGCCTCTCTCAGATCAAGTTATTGCATCATAGAGAAGCCACTAAGATGGACAGTCAAGCCCAACAAAAGATGCATCACCAATCATTAGAGAGCGGCTCTCAGTGCAAAAAAGAAATTCGTCAGCATCAAAAGAAAGGCCAAGTACAACAAAGAGGGGTATACAAATCCTCCCTTCAAGGGAGACCTCAGGGGGTGTTTTCAATGAAACACACATCAATGCAACAATGTTGAAATTCACCTATCTGATCAAGACATGACATCATAGACAATCACCCAAGATGGGCATCCAAGGCGAACAATTTATGCATCACAAAGCAGTGGAGAATGGCTCTCAACTCAAATAACAACATCAGATGCATCAAATGAAGAGCAAAAATAGCAAATAGAGCATGTGCTAATCCTCCCACAGTAAAGAAGGATGTACAATCAAACAAGCCATACCAAATGTACATCCGAGAACAACAACATGGCATGCTTTTGCAACACTAATAAAAAAATCAAAGATCTGCATCCAACAAACACCCGTAAGGCAACGTCGAGGCATCACAAAGCTAATCTCAGCTCAAGGTGCACCCAATGAGGAATCAAATGAAGACCAAAATATTCATGTTGGCATCTTCCATCAAGTGTCTATCTCAGGAGAAATTAATAGTGAAACATCAAACAAGAACACAACATATAAATCGAACACAAACAACAATGCATCATAGAGAAGCTGTAGAGAAGCTCACATCTCAACATCCGCCTGAATGAGCATCATATGAGGAGTGAAACACATCAACAAGGGTACATACAAATCCACCTATGAAGGGCGAAATCATGCTTAGATGAATGAAACATCCTAGCCGGACTGCAACCCAAATAAAAATAGGGTAACATGATCACCAACACTCAAATCAAGGCATGACAATAACGGAAACAAAAGCACTGAGTAAACTGGAAACCAACTTCATCACCATTCCGGACATCCAAGAAGAGCAACAAGGCATCATATGCAAACACACAACTAGATTACGGAACCAAAAGGAAGCATGGGTTGAACGGTTACCTCGCAATCCAGCAAAGGGAAGAACAAATGTGCAGACACAAGTAAAAGGCAAAATGCACACCAATGTCCCGTGATGAGCGCTTAGAGGTCTATCTCTGGCCCATTTATACTTGTTATTCGAAATCCTAGACTCCATAAAGGATGACATGGTCGAGTGGATAGATCAAGGGGAGGTCATGTTTCTTTTATGGATTAGGGTCAAAAGCAACCCCTACATATTCAAATCATCCCAATGATGCCACAGTGAAAAAAGCAGCCTACCTCTACTTATTCGTGGGTGATCCATACAGGGGTGTAGGGCGGCGACAAAGCAGTCCAAGCAATAGAGGAGTAGGGAGGGCCCCGATCTAGGCACGGTGCAGGAAGCAGATGAGGAGGAGAGATCGCATGGGAGGGATGGGGCCGTTGGTGAACGACTGGGAATAGGGCGGAGGGGACGAGTGTGGAGAATAGCCGTACGAATACATGGACGAGAGAGATCGAGAATAAGACCTTATTTCTGATCTCGAATCGAACAAGGTCTTAGGTATGAATACAGCTCACAAATGGATAAACAAGAATGGGATCCTTCGAATTGATTATTTTCGGTTTATTTCGAAAACATAAAAGGTAATATCTCGACTTTTAGATGAAAGGTGACGTAAGGAGAAACAAGAAGAAACAACACAAGTTTGGAGGGTAAATCATGTAATTCTTTTGGATCGTAGATGCGTGCATGACACTGAGAGAATAATGGGATATTTTAATGTTCCTGAATTTAATCAGAAGTAAATATTTTAACCTAAGTTTGACTGGAATTTTGAACATTCGATTGAAGTCACTTGTTCAAACTATGTCCATAAATGTCCCCTTTAATAAATGTTATGGTTTATATTATATATTTTTCCCCAAAATGATAGGTGGTGTCATGATGTGGGCCGAGTGCATGGTGCAAACAAGCTGCTTTTGAGGATAGTATTCCAGGTACTCCCTAAAGCCATCATACAAATTTTGGAAAAAATCAATTCACCTGCATCTGTAAACACCTTGAATATAAATAGTTTTATTTAAGATCCCTTTGAGCGTAATTTGTTTAATATATGCCCCTTTATTTCTATAACCCATTCTTCGTAAACTTGTAATACAACATAACGGTTCTGATGCTTTTTTAATCGTCATCATATCGTCCATTGTGAAATATAGAACCATAAATTGCTATTTTTAAAGAGCATTATTGTAAACCCGTTTTGTTATAGTGTTGAATAATATGTGAAGAAATATCATAGGATTTTATAAGAGCGGGAACTAAAAAAAAGAAAGTACAAAATACTACAGTCCATATAAACTACTGATGACACGGATTTTGCGAGGGACTAAAATAATATCCTCACGGAGTGCGAACATAAAATGTCGGTGAGACGACCACTCACAAGACCACATGGTCATTCTATAATTAACCCACACAATGTATGAATCAAAATTTACCCTACAATGAAATGTATAGCGAACAAGTTAATTAGTGGTCGAATACAAGAAAAAAACTTAGGATAGACAATCAAAAATTGATAAAGAAAGACAAAATAATTTCGGACTTTTGGGGGGTATTTATAATTTTTACGTCGGTTTTAAATTTTAAATTGTATATAGATTTTATATTTTATATTGTTTTTAGTTGTTTTTAATTTTATATTTTTGTTTTATTTTTATATTTTCTGATTTTTAATTCATTTTTCTTTTTAATACATAATATAGGAATATATAACTATATATAAACTATAAGGTAGTATAATTATAAATATAATAAAATAACAGAAAATGCAATATTTGATATTTTGAATTTTATAAAAATTTCTACTATATTTGTGATTTTTGGGGACTTTTTGCTTATTTTTTTATATATTTTTAAAGTCAAAAATATCCCAAAACATGGATTAAAAAATCGATCAAATCATTTTCAAATTTAAAAATAGTAAATAAATCCTAAATTTTCCAAAACTATTTTTCATTAATATTATATAATAGAAAGAAAATTCAGAGATGTAAATTATTATTTTTGGATTTTTTGATGATTTTTTATATTTTCATAAAGGATTTTGGAGCCTTTTTATTTTTAAAGATTTTCTTTTTCTATTTTTAGGTATTTTTGTTTGGAGTTAGAAAATACAATAATAAACAAAATGTAAATATTTTTTATATATTTTAAAAAGGTTATATATATTTTTAGTAACTTTTAATTCAAACAGGGGTAAAATGTGCACCTTTTATTTTTATTAAAAAGTTAAAATATCTAAATGAAATTCCAAAAATATACATGAATGTGTATGCTAGGAAGTATTTAGCCCTAATTTTTCACAAATTTTGAAGCACTGGCGATATTTCTAATAGATAGAAAACAAGCACAAAAAATAAATGAACTAGTATGGGTATTTTTGCAATTAAAAAAATTAGTGTTATAGTGCAAATTATCCAAAAAGTTACAACTAATATTAAAGTTTATAAACTAAATAGAATTGTAAATAATGTAGGGGGTTCTATGCAAAATTTCCACCTCACATGGGACTGCACGTGAGGTAATGTGGCATAGACTATACAACAATATGAAATAGAAGCCAGGGGTTCCATGCAAATTTTAAAAAAATATTAAATGTTCAAGTGAAATTACAAGACTAAATAGAAATAAACAAAAATCGGGGCGAAGATATGTAATTTACTCCTACTAAGTGCCTGATCGTACAGTGGAGGGTGCTTCACTTGACCACGTGATGGCTATCTGATGGTTAGTACCCTTCGCTGATGAAGCATCGAGATTAGATCTCAGTGCGGATCTGACAGTCGAGGGAGCGGGAGAACCAACTACAACTGAACGCCTAGAGGTGTAATATTGATGAGACGACAATAAGGAGCTCACGAAGAACAACTACAGAACTGCACGAAGCAGAGCTTCCATCAATCCTTCAGAACGACTCTGGCTACCTTCCTCTCTCCTGAGGTGCTTGACAGTTTTGGGAGCTATATGCATCTACTGGTCTCCACAAAATGGTCGATGGTATACCAACATGGATCAGATGGGGATCGACACATGGAGCTAGTTGTACAACCTCAAAGACCGCTAAAATGGGTATATTCTTTCTGTGTTATGTAGGAAACATTATAGATAAAAATGAGAAGCTCTGGATAGCTTCAGGGGTTGGGATGGATGAGGAATAAGGCAGGGAAATGATTTCTAGTGGCCAGCGAAGGAGGGTATCTGGTTTATCACTTTATGCATTGAGGTAAATGAGGGTGTGTGGGGTGATCAGAAGGTGACAAGGAAGGATATGAGGGTGATCGATGAGGCAGAGGCATTCAGATATGGGCGGAAGTCAACGACGGAGCCTGAGCTCCGTCCTATGACGAGATTGGAATTTACGTTAAAGGATACATGATTACTCGAAATAAAGATCAACTCGAATCTACTACTACACTAAAGGATTTAAAACGTGAGAAAAGAAGAAGCTTACTGGGTTAGAACCACTTGAAGTAGGGCTTCCAATGGAGGAGGCAGCAGGCTTCGGATCTCCTCGATGCGACACCAGATTGGACCCATGAAGGGTTGAATCGCTTCCTGATGTCACTAGGAAGGAGATTAGAGTCTTAGATATAGGGGTTATCTATAGAAGAGGGATCAAAATTCTAAGGGTGCTCGGAGGCGATATTATACACAGGGGTCTTTGGCGAAGGCCTCTGCCCGGGTAGATGATCCATTGATCGAGATAGATCCTAGATGTGAAAGTGCGAGGACTAAGGATCAAAAGTCAATAAGAGACCTACTCAAAATGTTGAAAGGATTCATGAGGAAAAATCGATGAATGTAGGAGGTCAACACTTCTACAGGGGCCAAGGGTCAGAGGGGGCTCGTTAACCAGCGAGGCAACCGAGGCCCGCCTCTGATTGTTCCATGTTGCAGTATAAGGACAAAACTGAAATAAAAATAAAAGTAAATAGGAATTAAATAGTAAACAATTTATTCAATTTTTAAGTATAACATAAAAATCATTTATTATTTATCTAGTATTTTAATCTTATTTTTATTTATTAACTTAAGTTATTACAAATTACTTTTTAAGGGTTCATTTATATGTATATTTAGATATGTTTTGCATATATTTATTTTTATTTTGTATTTTAAATTTTATTATTATATATAGATAATGTATATATTTACAACTTATTTTAATATACATAAATATTTTTTTTATTTTTGAGATATAATATGTGCACTTAAATAAATAAGGTATTAATTATATAGGTATGAGTATAGTATATTAATCTATGTATTTTGTATACTATTATATTTTATTATTTTTGTTATGGTTTTATTATATTCTAAATATGTACATATATTATAAATAATATTTAATAGATATAAAATTATAAAATATAAAATTATAACATTTATAAAGAACAAATAAAATGAATATTTTATTATGGTATATAGTACAATAAGGGTCCAAAACCTAACTTTTGCATCGTAACTTCAAATTAAGTGGAAACACATTCATTAAATAACTTATTAAAAGTTATATACATTTAAAGTTGATCTGGTGAATTTTGAGTTCAAATGGAGAAGATATGGGGTTGGGATGTTTGAGTTTTTAATTTTTATCTGAGTATAAAATGTACACTGTGTATTATTTTTGTGTGAAATCAATTTTATATTTTTCTATTTATTTTTATCTACAACTTTCATATACAAAGTTTCTTTATTTGAGGTGTAAGGAAAAAAGGAATAAAAAATGGGTCCCAAAAATGAATTATTAAAGGGTAAAAATTAGGTTTTTTATTGTATTTTTGACCCTTATCTCCCCCTACTTTATTTCTTTTTGACCAAGTCATCATGATGCATAGGTCTCAGAATTTAGGATTATAAAATACCTTTATCCTTTTATTTCTTTTTTATTTTATTTTCTTTATTGTTTTATTTTGACTTTAAAAAATATATTTTATACACTATTGATACAATAAATTATACAATAAATTATGAACAAAATATATTTTATACACTATTTTATACACTATTTATACAATATTTTATACACTATTTATACAATAATCATATTTACATGCATTTAGCTAGTGTTTAAAGGTCAAAATGGAAGAATAATGGTGATAAAATAGAGATTCATTAGCTATAACATCCATTCACATTCTAAATCCAACTCTAAGGATTTGTTCATTTGGAGAATAATAAGCCTGTGAATAAGGGGACAATTCTCCATCCATCATGGTTCTCAATAGTACGACTATTCCCATCCATGTACAACCAAACATTTCACCTTATTCCACTCCTATTCTTAACTTTATTCAACCTAACCTATTTGTATTCCACCTTATTCTCATTATTCCTATTATTTCAGCTGAATAGAGAATAGACCCTTGTTCTCCTTATACTCCATCTTTATTCATACGTATTCCATAGCCGAATGCCCCCTAACAATAAGAAAAATAAGATTTTTTACACAGAAAAATCAAAAATAAGTGGCATGGAACAAAAACAACAAGGCAACAACTATATACTACTATATACCTCCGTAAATTACAAGCTCATGTTCCAAATAAATAAATTATAATGCACTATGACTACAACAAGAACGTATGAAATCAAATTATTTAATGTCATTGTCCTATTTTTTAATTTTAAATTAATATCTATGACTATAATTTTTCTCGGTAATTATATTAATATAGTATTCATTGTTGTATTTATTTTAAATAATCATATAAGGATGATTGAATCATATTTTGACGATTGTTTGTTGACATTATAAAAAGATACTATGAGAAAATTGACCAAAAACAATGATAATTTGAATACTTGTTGGTATATGTTCCATGTTAATATAGGAACAAATATTATTCATTGCCAAATCATTATTTATTTCAACAATTTTCCAAGAATGCCATATTCATCTTTAAAGTTTCAAATATCATAGCTTTTCCCCTGACTTATTTATTATATTTTTTCAATGATAAAGGATTCAACACAATAAAGGCAAGCATTTAAATAGATTATATTTGCAATTTAAGTATAAAATATAAAAGCCATGACTCTCCAAGGAACACGACATGAGTGTTGAAAGCAGAGTTCGAGGTTCCTAATGCTTGGTCTTGGAGGGCATGTGGTGTCTGACAAGTGAGATCCGACAATCTATGTATTGGCTGCTCTAGCAGTATTCGGAACTCAATCAATGCAAACAAACAAACAATAAACCATCGATATAGAATAGAATAATAAATAAGATGAGGGGTGGAATTTATTTTACCCTGCAAATGATGTACAATAACAAATACTAGGGGTCGAAACACTGTGAGCAAACATGGTTTGGAATAATTATTATTAATTAGTGAAAATCAATAATAATTATTTTTGTACTTTTCAACTTTTTGAAACTTTTAAGGGTTTTTAATTATATTTGATTTTTATGGACTTCAACTGTTTTATTTTTATGTTTTGAAATTTTTAATTTTTATTTCCTTTTCATTTTGCAATTTTTAGTTCTTTTATTTTTTAAGAGATAATATATATAGTATTATGTATATTATAAGTAATATATATGATCAACAGTAAACAAATCTGTATAAGTATGGGGAGTGTATACATGAATGAGTCTTTTTATTTTTTTAAGCATTTTAAATATATATTATGTATTTATAATTATTAATAATATGTATTTAATTATTATAGGGTATATATAGTATATATAAGGTCTTAAAATTTTAAATATACTTATATGTAGTCAAAATTTACAAAATAAAATGATTTTATGTTTTCAAGTTTTTATCTCTTTTTCTTATTTTTCTTAATTTTTTTATAATGTTTATATATTTTTAAGGGACTTAAATATACAAAATAGTGGATATAATATATAGGGTAAATTATTTTGGGTTTTCAAAATAGATAAATAGTCTGAAAATTCCCAAAATTGCTTTTTATATATGATGTATGATACATATGAAAATAAGAAACATAAATGTATTTTTGGATTTTTGATAGAACGGTTACTGATTTGTATAGTCTTTTTAGGGTTTTGTTCTTCTAATTGTTTTTTCTTTTATATTTTTTACAAATATTTTGTGATTTTTAGTATGGATCTGTATTATATATTAATATACACTAAAAAATATTTTTGAAGTTTTTATAGATGGTTTACTTTTTTTATGTTTGTTATCTAGACAGGAATTTTTAGCTCCTAAATAATTTTTAATAAATGGGAAATTGCGATAAATGTATGAAATAAAAGTACAATGTGATTTAACATAGATTAATGCACCAACAAAACTAGTCCAAACATTAATGAAGTAAACGAGCTATTGAAATAAAAAAGAACAACAAATAAGTAAGTTACATACTAATAGGGGTATATTTGCACTATTAATAAAATTTGAGGGATAGTGACCACAAAATACTATACATATTTACAAATTTTAAGGACTAAGCATAAATAAATCAAAGCTGGTGGAGATTAGTTGCAACAATTACATTGCCTCATGTGATGCAACACGTGAGGTATGAGGTCCTCCTTGAAATATTCATAAATACGGAGGTCTATTGTAATTGTTTGAATATTTTTAAATGGTACTTAATATTTACAAGAAATAAAATGAAATTACAAAAGAGTGGGGTCCTCATCAAGTAACCCATCTATGGCATGATCAAATTGCTGACGTGGTGTTGAAGTGGTTTTTATGAGGGTCTAAAATAATATCCTCGTAGAAGCGAAGATATATTATTGATGAGGCGACCACTCACAAATACCTCATTCAAACAACAATTAACCCACAACATAAATAAAGCAACGAAAAATAAGACGTAAAGGTAAAAATTATTATAACTCTATAAATATGTGTATAGGTGTAGGTGTGTGTAGATTGTCGAACTTAGGGAGCAAACTAGATAGATCAGGTAATGGAATCCAAACTTTGTGTTCCTCTTATCTATGTATTATTGTGTGGGTTTTAAATTTTATATATTTTTGGATTTGATTTTTTGTTTTTTTTTAATTTTTTAATTTTCTTATTTTTTATATTTTCTTGATTTTTATTTTTTTTATAAAAAATAAGTAAAATATATAAGTAATATATATACAATATAGAGTAATCTGTTTATAAATATTACTAACAATAAATAAAAATTATATAATAGATTATTTTGGTTTTATATAATTTTTTACCATTTTTGTGATTTTTAGGCAATTATTTCTAATTTTTTATATTTTTTAAGTAAAAAATCCAAAAACACTGATTAATTAAATAGGTCGAGTTGTTTTAGATAGTAAAAATATAAAATAAAGTATAGATTTACTAAAACTTTTTTAATAAAAAATATATAATAAAAAAACTTACAAAATATAAATGGATATTTTTGGAATTTGTGCGGATATTTAATCTTTTTATAAAGGATTTGGAGCTTTTTTATTGTATTTGTTTTCTATTTCTAGTGATTTTTGGTTTGATGTTGCGAAATATTATATAAACAAAATTTTTTTGATAATTTTTTAAAACATTTTTCTATTTTTTTGTATTTTATAATTCACGCAAGGAGAAAAACATGTGTTTTTGATTTTCAGTAAGTGGGAAAATAGGAATAAATGCTATTATGAAAATATGGTGTGGCACTACAATTTAGTAGGCACTTAATCGTATTTTTGTAAAATTTTTCAAGCATGAATGATAATTTTAATAAATGATACTCAAGCACAAAAATACATGCACTAGCGAGGGAAAATGTGTAATTAAAAAAGTCAGGGGTACATGTGAAAAATTTCCAATAATATACAACTAATATTTAAACTTTATGGATCATTTTATATTTCACGAAATCTCCAGGACATATGTGCAATTTGTCCATCTCACGTGGGACGACATGTGAGCTGAGCGGGACTAAACCCATATGCAATATCAAACAAGTACATGGGTCTCTATGCAATATTTCCAATTTTGTTCACACTATAACATTTATTTACAAGATTAATAAATAAATCCAAAAGGAGGGGGGCTAAGAGTGGCAAATTAACCCCATTAGTGCACTGGTGAACAACCATGATTCAACTCATTTAAACACGTGCCATCATCTGAACGAATGATACCCCTTCGAATCTGACGTCCAAGATTAGATTTGGGAAGGAGATCCAACAGTTAATATGTGGGATGATTTGATCTCTCTTGCTACTCGTAAAGAACATGGCTCAATCGGACGGTCTTGGATGGAGCTGGAAGAACAGGGAAGCATGCTTCCCTAGCACCCATTCGATCGGCTCTGGCTACCTCTCCGACCACCAATCACGCAGCTAAAGTGCTTGAGAGCACGCTGGAAGGGTCTTGCATTGATTAGCAGCCTCACAAGTATTCGGGCTCGTTGATCGAACCCTAGAGGTCGACTATACTTGGAGTTGTTCTTGAATCTCAAAACCCTTCACATGGGATTCTTCTAGGCATGGACTCTGCTCAAATAAAGTCATAGATTGACTAAGGTGGAATAAATAAATCAAGTGTCGTTTTCCTCAATCAATCAAATCGATCAACAAGGAAATCAAACCACTAAGAGATGGAACAATCAAATGTAAGCGGTTTTGCTACTTTTTATTTACCTGGTATAGCGGCAAGGGTCGAACATGTAGAGCACAAGTAAAGCGAAGTAGTGTGATTTCGGGAATACAAATCTTTTTAGTGGTTTTAAATTTTTCAAATTTTAATTTTCAAAAAAAAATAATAAGCACAAGAAAAAAACTCACACACACTATTTTTGTTTTCTTATAGGTCAAAAATACTCAGAATTTTTCAATAAAAATGTTTTTTGGGTTTTATATGGTTTATATTGTTTTTGGTAATTTTTATAGATTTTTAATTTTTTTGTGATTTTCTAAAAACAAACAGTGACAAAAATCGCAAAACTCATAGGTAGGATTTTTATGTTATAATGGAAGCAAATATATATAAAAAGAGACCGAATCATTATTTTTTTCGATTTTTTTACAATTTGATAGAATTTTTTAAAAATTTTCAAGTGTTTTAAAAATTTTATGCTTTTTATAAAGTATTTTCAAACTAAATTAATATTGGAGCTAAAAGACACTAAAAGACATCTACCATTAAATTTAGTGGAATTTTTAGGTGATTTTTCATTTTTTATAATTTTCCAAAGACAAATAAGACACTTTTAAAGGTTTTTGAATTTTTAATAATACAAAAATAAAATAAATTTGGCAAACTAAAATTACCACACATATATCAAGCAAGCAGGAGCTACCAAATATTTTTGTGGAATTTTTACGGCCAATTTGCTACTTATTGCATTAAATCAAAGGTAAATAGTCAAAAACAGTTCACAAGGACCTTTTCACAAAGAAATTAAACTTCTGAAGGCCATAACAATAAAAAGTACATGGGCCAAAAATGCAATTAATCTAGAAAGTTCATGTGCAACGTGTGATCTCGGTAGTTAAGGGTATAAGAGCAAATACTCAAAATGTAATCTTGATTCCATAATAGATGAAAAGTCCAGGGTGCGATCTACAAATATCCCAAAATACTCATGCCTGTGCACATGACTCAGACTCAACTGGACTAAAGTGTAAATAAATAAACAAGAGAGTCCAAACTATAAAAGTTCTAATCTATTTATTATAATTAATGGACTGAAGGCAAATAGCATGAAAGTTAGGGTAAAAGTCGAAATTTACCCATGTAGACACGTTACTGGCATGTGAGTAGGCCGATGGCTCTGATGCGCCTCAACAAAAAGACCTGCCAGCTGAGATCGAGGCGTGTGCGTACGACTTTGATGAGTCGTTATCTGAGGATTTGACGATTCTGAAAAGTTGGTGAACGTGCATGTCAGATTCGCCCAGAATCTGATCAAATCATTAGAATTTGGTTGTGCTTGTACGGTCCTAATTAGCTCTGGGACTCCCACTCCATATTAGACGACAATAGAGGGTGTTGGATGAACTGAGCTTAGGTAAGCTTCAACTGAGCATGATGGGAGATACGCTGCTCTGATGAAGACAATGAAGGTTCCAGCACCGTCGTGGAAGTTCTCTGCATTGAATGTACGACTCCGATGAGAGGGCAACAATTGGATAGTCAGGGCGGTTATGCTCCTCCTAGCGTAGCTCTGCCTATAGCATCTAGGGCACCACTTGGTCTCCTCGCATAAACCAGCACCTACAAAGGGTCGCAAGACTTGGAGCATTGCTTCGATCCAGTTATTGCTTGGAAAATTCAAGGGAAACAAGTAGGGGATGGAGCTCAATCTCCGGCATACATGGAAGATGGAGATCAGACCTTAATCTCCTTTCATGAGTGCGCCTAAGGAGTTAGGTCATGAGGAAGGATGGTGATGGTGCGATGAAGGTGATGAATGGATCGAAATGAAAATGAAAAAGTAAGAGAAATGGAGGGTATCCAAAGCTTCTGAAGGGCTCAAGAACATTAGGTGATGCGAACGATAGGGTTATGGCCTCAACCAAGCAGCGGAAGGCTGGGAGGCTTGTCGCGACAAAGAACTCCGGCCATGAGTTGAGCAGGTGCAACTAGGTACTCAAGGAAGCTCCAAAGGGGACATCCAAGGAGCTGTCACTATCCTGGAGGTGGCTAAGGAACAATGGTGGTGCAAGGCATGGTCGTCTGAGCTCGGGAGGTGGAAAACGATCATTTATAGTTGAAGGCTAGGTCAAGAAAATCGGAAGATTCTGCGAAAACCCTTGTGTGATCCTGCTGCGCCTAGGGATCTGCAAGGATCATGGATCATAATAGAATAGTATGGCTCAAGAAATAAGGGAAAATGTGGTTGGGTCTAACCAGGAAAAAGCGGAGAAAAGGGCTCCGACGAACGAAAGTCGAGTCGACCCAGCGAAGGGAGAAGGTTGATTACAGTCAACAATCTGACGTGGACCAATATCAAAATTCCAACCTAAAAAATTGAAAGAGCAATAAATACAAAATAGAAATGATTTCCAAAAAATGAATAAAATTAAAGTTGTTTATTATTTTTAAACTATTTCTCTATGATTTTTAATTATTTTTATGACATCATATGTACAGTATATACAATATAATGTACTATATACATGTATAATATACATAGGGATTTTTACCAACAGACCCTAAAATCTTTGTCAATTACCTCTATGATCTTTGAAACAACCTAATTCCTTTATGGACCTCGTAAACTTACTAACCCTTACCCTATAAACCTTATGGTTAGCCTCCATCCATTTACTCATTAAACTAACCTGATTCCGTTACATTCTTTTTTCTTATACTTATTTTATTTATCGAATTTACAATAATTGCCACTCCCTCTCACCTTCGTCTCTTCCCCACCACCTAGACCCACCACCTCCTTGACCTCCACCGCCCTCCTCCTTCCTGACCTCCGCCCTCGACCTCCTCGTTCCTGACCTGCTCGAAGCTCCCCCCCCCCCCCGCTGCCTCCCCCGCTCGAAGGCCCTCAGCCTCCCCTGGCCGCTCGAAGACTAACCCCACCTCCTCACTAGCTCCAAGAGAACCCCCCTCTCACGGCACCTCGACTCGAAGCCCCCCTCCCCTATCATTGGTCGAAGCGAGCCCCCACTCCCGATACCCGCGAGCCCCCCTCCCAATGCCCTGTCTCGAAGTCCCCCTCCCTCATCGTTTCTCGAAGTGAGCCCCCCTCCCAGCACCCCAACTCGAAGCCCCCTCCCCCGTCGTTGCTCGAAGAGAGCCCCCCCCCCCCTCCCAGCGCCCTGATTCAAAGCCTCCCTCCCGCGTCACTGCTTGAAGAGAGCCCCCCCCCCACCCACCCTCCCCCCCCCCCCCCGGCATCCCAGCTTGAAGCCCCCCTCCCTTGTTGCTGCTTGAAGTGAAGCTCCCCCCCACCCGTCACCTTATAGACTAGGTCACCTCCCTCGAACCCCCGCCAGCCTCCTCCACACATGTCCACTAGCCCAGGTCATCCCCCACCCTCCTCCCTCCAGCTCAGGTCGCCCTACCTCGAACCCCCCGCCAATCTCCTCCACGCACCTCCACCAACCCAAGTCCCTCCCCCTACCCACCACCCTCTGGCCCAGGTGGCCTCCCTCAAACCCCCGCCAATATCCTCCCACGCAGCTCCACCACCCCAGGTCCCTCCCCCTACCCAACATCCTCCATCCCAGGTCACCTCCCTCGTTCCCTCGCCAACATCCTCTACTCACCTCCTCTAACCCAGGTCCCTCTCGCCCACCTGCCTCCTCCATCCAACCCAGCCCGCCTCCTTCGAACCTCTGCCAACCTCCTCCATACACCTTGGTTAATTATAGCCGTCCGATCGCGGATTGGATAGATTAACTTATTTTTAACCCAAGGAAGTTAACTCTAGATGTATCAATTTAACAGTAGGGATCGTACGGTAAGATAGAGCAAGTTTACAGGGTTAAGGGCATAATTAGATTGTTTCAAAGATCATGGAGGTAATTGAAAAAGATTATAGGGTTTGCCAGGTAAAAATCCCATATACATATGTATTATATACATGTATTTTTATTTTATTATTTTTAGAAAATATGTATTATTTATTTACAAATTCTTTAGGAATGTAAAATGATTTTTATTTGACTTATATAATTCAGATAAATGTATAAAACATCATGTATAATATACACACACTTGTGTCTTTGTACAATGACTTGTGGGTTTGATTTTATTTTTGTTTTATGTTTTCTTAGTTTTATTTTATTTTATTATTATTATTATGCTATATACAAGTATTTAAAAATAAATAAAGTATTTACAAAATACATATCTATTGTAGGCAAAGGTGTTATGTTTAATATGCAATGTACCCTATCTCTCTCTTCTTATTCTTTGTCGATCAGGTCAAGACTTGACCTACTATTTGGGTTTGGAGTCAGACACTATTTATTCTAAATAATCCCTTCTTTCTTTTTCTTTACACTTATCTTTTATTTTTGGAAAATATGAGTTAATTATGCAATATTAGAAAGAACCTATACAATGTTAATTTATTGTATTTACATATAATTACGGGTGTTTCTGCTTAAATATAAAGCTAAAATAAAATAATAAAGAATGAGAATTGTTAGATTCATCAGCATACATCATGGCAAAGAACTATGCCAAAGCCAGATTGACCAGATGGATCCTTCTACTCCAGGAGTTTGATATAGAGATTATGGATAAACCTGGAGTTAAGAATGTGGTGGAGGATCACCCCGCCTGATCAGAGCATCTTGAGGATTCTAAACAACCACACCTATTACAAATACAATCCTAGACGAGGCAATTCTTGCTATCACCTCGCTTCCTTGGTGCACTGACATTGTGAACTATTTTTTCACCAAGAAAGTTCCACAAGGTTGGCCCAAGTAGCGACTTGAGCCCTTCCTTGCGAAGGCCAAGTCATACCATTGGGAGAATCCTACCCTTTATCATGAAGGGGAGGACAATGTGTGGCATCGGTGTATTCCTAAGGAGGAGCACCACAACATCGTCCCTTATTGCCACAAGCTTGAGGCAGGAGGACATCATTTTGGGAGATGGACAGCACGGAAAGTTCTCCAATACGGCCTTTGGTGGCCTACCCAATTCAAGGATTCAGACAAATTCCTGAAGCGGTTCACTAACTGTCAGAGGATGGGAAATTATGGATAGAGAAATATGATGTCGATGCAGCCATTCATTTTTGTGAGGTTTTTATGAATGGGACATCGATTTCATGTGTCCATTCCCTAAAAGTCAAGGATTCGAGTACATTCTGCTTGTTTTGGATTATGTTAGTCGTTAGGTTGAGGTCATCACTGCCCGAGACACAGATTAAAAGATTGTTTGCAAATTTTTGAGGAAGAATATCATTTATAAGTTTGGTAACTAGAGTCTTGATTTATGACGGTGTGTCTCATTTTATCACAACATGGTAAGGTCCCTTGCCAACGAGTTCAGCATTGACCATAAAGGTGCCACTTTAAATAGTAGATTAAGACTATTTTACAGAAGGTTGTTCACCCAGATCGAAAGGATTGGTCATAGCTTTTGGACTCGATCTTGTGGGCCTGTAGGACTTCCTTCAAGACCCCCTTAGGCACATCTCCCTTTCGACTCATTTATGGCAAGCCATGCCACTTACCAGTTGAAATTGAGCACAAGTCACTTTGTGAAGATACTAGTTTATTTTGAATCCCAATAGTGTAGGAGACCAGAGAAGAGTATAATTGGTAGCCCTGGAGGAGTTTAGAGACATAACTTTCTCAAGTAGTCTACAGTATAAGGATAGAGTAAAGATATGGCAAGATTCTCACATCAGCCATAAATTGTTTGAGCCAAACCGTAGAGTATGGCTATTTGATGTAGGTTGAGAATATTTCCAGGGAAACTACAGAGTAAATGGAAGGGACTATACTTGGTCAGAAAGGTGAACGACAATGGTAGAATTGATATATTTGAATTGACTTATGATTCCACCTTTCTAGTCAAAGGTCAGCGCCTGAAGCCATATCTTGATCAAGATCTGCTGATCATTGACGTTGCTCCTATTCATTTTAAATGAGATGTAATCTTTGACTCACATCATTTGCATCTCATACCTGATTTTTACTTCTACTCTGTAGTTGTATATATTCATTATGTATATATCATTCATTCTTTTATTTCAACTCCCCGGTCTCATCTTGTGATTATGCTATACTTAGGGTGCACTTCGCCCTAAGTATAGGGGGTGTTGAATGTATGATTGTCCATTTGATTCTATTACCTATGTTTTGTTGCCTATACTTAGGAATATTTTACCAAAATCTAGGGGAGGTAATATATGTATATTCTATACTTCAATTTTCCCCTTTCGTACATTCTTCTATAGGATATTTGATCCTAAGTATAAGGGGGGTCACCGAATTCAATTCATTTGATTATTTTATTCTTTCATTCGTCGTTTAGTATAGCATTCTTTTCACTTCCTCATACTCATCACGAGTTATGTCTTCTTTCATTGCCCTCTGATCACTCTGACGACATCGTTCGAACTAAGTATAGGTTGGTATCGTATATATTGTATATATACTTTTGTCATAAGTCATACATTGTGTGTTAATAACATGGCTATAAAAGCATTTCAGACATCCTTCCAAAAATTATTTTTTATACAAATTTTGTAAAAATATTTGTAAAAATTTTCGCTTGCAAAATATTTGTAAAATATTTTCTATATATAAATTACGTATATTGTATATTTTTTTTGAAAATTATGTGAAAATAAAAAGTTTTTGCAAAAACATTTTGTAAAACTAAATTTGAAAACTATTTTGCAAAACTATTTTTCCACATAAAGAAATAACAAGGGGTGTAAAAACTACTTGTATATATGTGTACAATAAAAACAAGAATCTATGCCTAAACTCCTTGTATATAAGTACCTTGTAAATAAAACAATTTTGTAGATAAGACCTGTAATATAAACTATTGTGTAAATATGTATATATATTTATAGAATTCTTTCCTTCTTTTTTTCAAATAACCTAAAAAGTCAAAAAATCAAAATTCCCATAAAAATTTGCATATTTGAAAAACTCTTCCACAAAAAGAGTTTGTATATACTTGCATATGAATTCTTTGGAATCATGGTTGACATTTAAACTAGTCTAGAATTAAATTGAGCAATGGATTTTGTTAATACCTTAATCCACTTAACTTCATCTGAAACTTATATTTGAGTCCATTAGGCTATGTTTACAAGTCATCTTGATGAGCCTAAGTAGAACACTTAACAACATGCGCATGACTCTCAGAGATAATGGCTTGACTTGGATACACACCTTACACGTAGCTCAACACAGATGAGGTGGTGAGGAGGCAAATCCTTTGGCTTGGAGTAGCATACAGGGGTAGTACAGCTAGCTGGAACCTCCCGTCCTCCTCTAGGGAGGGATGTGAATCTCAACCTGGTCTAGTAGCATTGAGGTCTAATGATATGAGAGTATGGGTTGCAATAATGATTCAAAAGAGGGATAGTCTATTGGCTCAAGAAGAAAAACTCCTTATGTATATGCTACACCTTGTAGATATGCTTTATATATGTCAAAAAAAGTACAAAAATTGTAAAAACTCCTAAAAAAGGGACAGGCCTGATTGAAAAAAAGCGACTTCTAGAGTGTATACAGTGAATAAGAAAAGTTATGTATTACTCTGTCTCATCTCATGGAATCTTGGAGCAGGAGGCTTAGCTACACTAGTTAAGCTCCAAGGGATATGTGGCTACACTGGTCACGATCCATTCTCTTCTTTCCCCTCTTCATGAGCTGGTTGTACTTGAACTTAGAAGGGAATACCCCGCTCCTTGAGGAAAGAGTTGCTAGAGTGGGGGTTTAGAGTTACCTTATTAAGGGAGGCTGTCTCTTTGCCATTTCGAAGGTGGGGAGCTATATATCACTTACACAGTACAAGGAAATATTCATGGTCATTAGAATTTACGTATGTAGACTTGTTCTGACCTGGTTGTTGAGGAGACCAGAACACAGAACTTTGGAACTTGATGGTTGTCGTGTCTTAAACCTAGTTTGCAATAAGATTCCGCCAAACTAAAAATCCAAAGGTTTGACTGATCTCCATACTCAATTTAGTGAAGATAAGTTTAATAATCAACTGTGGTTCCTTTTCTTTTCTTCTTACTTTCACTTCTTTTACAAATAAGTGTTTGCTAAGAGACTAGTAAAGTTAGAGTATAGGGGTACGATGAATCTACGATTATCATTCTTTATTTTTTATTTTAGCTTTATCTTTTAGCAAAAACATCTGTAGATTGGCGTAAATACAATAGCTTATCATTATGCATGTATTTTTTAATATTTCATAATTGACACATATTTTACAAAAATTAAAGAATAAACAAAAAAATGAGGTTGTATTTATAGTAAATATAGAGTGTCCAAAACTCTGAGAGAACTCAAACCTTGGCCTGATCGACAAGGAATATTAGTAGGGGAAGATACGGTGCATTGTAGACAATACTTATACAAATAAATATTTATTTTACATTTTACGAATACTATATTTATTTTTAACACGTGTATATAACCCTAATAATAAACAAGAATAAAATAAAATTAGAGAACATAAAATAAAATAAAATCCAAAATTCATTGTATAAAAGACACACATGTACATATATTGTATAAAACATCCATTTAATTAATTATATTTCCTTCACCTATAAAAATAAAATAAAAATTCTTCTTTACTTAATTTATTTTTGTAAAAAAAATAAAATTTAAAATAAAACATATTTCTGTAAAACTAATAAAATAAATTTCATGTACAAAATATATAGTATATTATACCTATGTATAATACACTACGTTGTATATACCCTATTTATATTCTTCACAAAAATAATTAAAAAACAGAAAAAATAGTTCGAAAAATAATAAACAACTTTCATTTTATATATTTTTTAAATCATTTGTTATTTTATATTTATTATTCTTTCATTTTTTAGCTTGGAATTTTTCTATTGGTCTACGTCAATTGTTGACCTCAGTCAACCACTCATCCAGCTGACTCACCTAACAACCAGCTTTGCCGAAGCTTCTTCTCCCCTTTTTCCTTATCAGGTCAGATATCCATTCACATTGAATCGTGCGTCTGATTATGCTGCTATGATCCTTGATCCTCACATATCCCTAGGCACAACTAGATCGCGCTAGGGTTTTGCGAAATCTTATGATCTTTCTAGACCCTAGCCTTCTCTTATAAATTATCTTCTACAACTGCCGAGCTAGGCATCTCGTACCTCGCCACCTTCTTGCCTCCTAGCTCCTGCTGAGTTACAGGAGTCTAGAGCGCCCTTTGGAGCCATGTTAGGTGGTTTGTCGAGTATAGCTCATCTCGTGGCCAGACTCCTCTGCCACGATAAGCCTCCCGACCTTCCACAGCTCGATAGAGGCTATAACCCTGCCCTCCACCTCTCCTGAAGCTCCTGAGCACATCAACATCTTCTGGTATCCCCTAATTCCTTCCATTTCCTTGCTTCATTTTGAGTTAGTCCATATTCACCACTGCACTTCATCAGCTCTAACCATATTGTTGGAGCCCCCCTCATTCACATCTCACCACTCCAATCGATCTGCTGATTCATCCCTTGTCTCCCTAATACTCGCTCATCAGAATAAGATTAAGGACCAATCTCCCTCTCCCATCTACATCAGAGATCACACTCCATCCCCCACTCATTTCTCACTATTTTCCAAGCAATAACTAGACCGGAGCAAAGCCCCTGAGTCTTGCTACCCTTTGCAGGTGTTAGTTCACGCAAGGAGACCTAGTTGGTGCCCCAACTGCTTAGACGGAGTAGCTCCAGGAGGAGCACCACGACCTTGACCATTTGACCATCATCCTTATGATCCGAGTCATTTATTTGAAGTAGAGAACTTCCATGAAGGCGTTGGCATTCCTTGAGTGTAGTTCAACTTTCAGGATCACCATATATGTATGATCCAAGCTCATATGAGTTGTGTTCTTCCTGCACCTTCTAGAGCCATCTGATCACTCGTTGCTCCCCATTTCTGATCTGAGCCAGCCGATAGCCTCTCATTTTGAATGCTTGTATCAGATGTCTGAGCTTATCTAACCGCACAACAAAGCCTCTTTTTAGATAATAGATCTTCATATAACGGTTGATTAGAACCGTTCACATGCGCCTCCATCGTAGACCTTAGATCTTTTCTAGAGATGCATCATAGCTATCGGTCTCTTCTCGTGCCAATCACGTGCATCTTGGGTATATTTCCTTTTTATCCTGCATGTCCTTTTATTTCTATTTGGTCTAATAAATGTAATCAGTAGTTAAGAACCTTTACATTTTAGACACTTTAGTTTACATATATGCATTTTAGTCCAGTCGGTCCAAGTCCACGTGTATCCCCACGTGATTATTTGGGTTATTTGTAGTATCTGGTCTGAACTCTTTGCTATTTAGGTAATGAGGTTTATATTTTGAGCATTTGTATATAAACCTTCGTTCGACTAATTCATGTGTCGCGCGTACTTGTCTTGGAATATTCTCACCTTGGGCCCCTGAAGTTTTAGTACGTATTAATTTATGTTCCCAGAACTTAACTTATTTGCTAACAGGTTCCTGTAAACTTTGTTAGCTACTTGTATTTTATTTTCGTACAATAATTATTAATTTAACCGCAAAAATTCTATAAACATTACTTGTAATCTCTGATTGCATTTTTGATTTGTTATAATTTTGGTTTGTTGATTTTCTTTTATTTTCTATTATTAAAAATTCAAAAAACCTTAAAAAGTTTCCTATTATTCTTATAAAAAATCATAAAAAATTTGAAAAAAGCCTTAAAAATCCCACAAAATTAGGGTAGATATCTTTTATTATCCCTTAGTTTCAATATCATTTTTATTAAAAAATACTCTATAAAAAATATAAAAATGATAGAAAATTGTCAAAAATCTAAAAATAATGATTTCAATCTTTGTTTGTAGATATTTGCTTCTATTTTATCATAAAATCTCATGTAGGAGTTTTGTGCACTTTAATTATTTTTAATTTGCAAATTACTCCTAGTTGTGCACTTTTTGTTATTTTTAACACTATTCGATTTATATAAAATAAAAAATTGTCAAATACCCCAAAAAATCAAAAGTCTATAAAATATATAAAATCCAAAATTATTTTTATTACAATTTTCTAAGTGTTTTTATCCCCTTAAAAATACAAAAAGAGTGGTTGTGTGTTTTTATCACTTGTGTTTATTTTCCTCATATTGAAAATTTTAAAAAATTGAAAATTAAAAATCACTAAAAACAATAAAGTATTTTGAAATCCTCCTGCTTAGATCTTAATTATGCTCCTTGTGTTCGACCATGATCGCTATGCAAGGTAAATAAAAGTAGCGAAACTGCTTACATTTGATTGCTTCATCTGTTAGTGGTTTGATTTTCTCGTTGATTTGCTTGATCGATTTGGGTTGCAACGAAACCTTAATTTCATACTTAACCCGAGTCGGTCTCATGACCAACATCAAGCAACAAAGATGGGTGAGAAAGAAGATGATGGAGGAGTAGCACCGACTGATCGCCACCACTAGCAGAGGAAAAGCAACAAAAAGTCAGCAAAATGAAAATTTTCAAAAAGAAAATTAGAGCTAAAGCCAAGTTGAGCCAACCTTGGAGGAGCTCGCATCAGTATCACTTCCAACACAATACAACGATGCCGAAGCTCATGTCGATATGTTTTGATAGTTTTGCATAATAGCACTACTTCTATATAGTCATGTGTAAATAATTCTATAATTAAGAACGTTGCATTTTCTTTTGTGAATATCATGTTTCTAGATGTAATGAAAAATATCATAAAAATCAGAAATTTGAAAAATACGTTGTCTAATCTTGGCTTTGTTGAAATCATTGAAAATATTATTTTAAAAATGCCACTTATGAAGATCATGGAATACATGCCAGCTATGAAGAAAGTATTGAAATAGAAATGTACCTTGAATAATCGAAGCTGCAAGAATAGACACATCAGAGGAGAGAAGCACATCTTCACCATGTCTACCGTCAACGCAATCAATGACCTCCCACAGAAAAAGAAAGACAAGGGAGCACCCAACATCAGATGCAAGATTTTTGACCAAGTTTTTGAGCATACTCTACAAGATAGCGGGTCTTCAATAAACCTCATGCCATTCTCACTATTGCAAGAATTTGGGCTTGGACCACTTAAGCCAGCAAGAATGATCCAGCAAATTGTAGATCGATCCACTAAGCATCCCAGAGGTCTATTGGAGAATGTTGTCATAATTATACATGACATGCAATTCCCAATGTGTTTTGTTGTCACATATATGGAATATCGTGCACCATTACTCTAGACCCCTATTATTCCCGATCGAATATTCCTTCACAAAGCCAAGGTGGTAGTCGACTATAGGTCCGAGAAGATCACCTTCCTCTCCTGCATTAATAAAGTCACCATAGATATGGTCAGCATGCCGAAATCCACATTTGATACAAGGAGAGCAAAAATAAAGAAAGGCTGTAATGTTTTAGATATCAAGGATTCATTAATTTTTATGAATGATGTGTTCACACAAGAAATCCTCTCATCAGTGAGCCTAGATAGCACAATAATTCCATGCTTCCTTGCCGACGAGGAGTCAGAATCGAAGTCACTAATCAACATGTTTGAAGAAGATTCATGATAGACCAAACACAAATAATTCATTGCATATATGTTCGACGCATTTATTTCAGCACCATCAGTGATAGAAGTGAGTAGCACCTCATTGAAATTAGCAGAACAACAATCTACCAGCAAGGTATCCGAAGTGATCACAAAGCAACCTCTATTATTTCTAGAACTCAAACATATCCATGAAGTACTCTTTCCTTGCAAGCGGAGAACACATGTATCCGGTTATCATCAGTAGCAATCTAACCTCGAACAAAGAATCTCGACACCTCAAGGTTCTAGAAATGAAATGCAAGGCACTTGGTTGGAATGTATTCGATCTCTAAAGAATAAATCTGGCCTTGTGTTCACACCATATATATATATATATATATTATTGAAGATGACTATAGGAAATCATGAGACATTCAAAGAAGAATAAATGCAAATATCTAGAACATGGCAATGAAGGAAATCATAAAGTGGTGTGAAGCAGGATTCATTTATCCCATCTTCGATTCCAAATGGGTGATCCACCTACATGTAGTTCCCAAGAAATCAAGGCTCACTATGGTGGACAATGACCAAGGAGAGGAGATCTCTACCCGATTACTCAAATCTTGGCGGTATGCGCTAACTACCATAGCCTGAAAGTAGAAATAAAGAAGGACCATTTTCCTTTGCCATTCATTGATTAAGTTCTAGAATGACTTGTAGGTAATGAATAGTTCTTCTTTTTATATGGGTACCCTGGTTACAACCAAGTGGAGATCTCCCTGAAGACAAAGAAAAGAAAACATTCACCTTCCCGTTCGATACCTATGCTTTTTGATGGATGCTTTTTGGTATGTATAATGCCCCAGCTACATTCTAGAGATGCATGACTATTATCTTCGCTGACATGGTCGGGGATTTTCTTGAGGTTTTTATGGAAGATTTCTCCGTCTATGGTGACAGTTTTGATTCATACCTTGAGTACCTAGACAGAGTACTGCAAATGTGTCATGAAGTTACTTATCATGGGTAAAGAGTCACTTCGTGCTCATAGAAGCAATTGTGTTGGACCATGTTTTCTCCATGCGAGGCATGGAGGTCGACCTTACAAAATTGGATGTAATTGCTAAGCTCAAGCCAACTCAAAATGTAAAGAATTTGAGGTCATTTCTTGGGCATGTCGGCTTCTATCGTTGACTCATCAAGGACTTCAACAAACTTGTCCAACATCTAATTGAGCTACATTACAAGGAGATCGAGTTTATTATTGATCAACATGTTCTCCGATCATTTTATTAATTGAAAGAGCTCATCAATAAGGCTCTAGTCCTACAACCACTCGATTAGTCTCTTTCATTTGAGATCATGACGGATGCGTCAGATTTTACAGTTGGAGTTGTTCTAAGAAAAAGAAAAGATAAGTTTCTCTACACCATTCACTATGCCAACAAGACATTAGATGAAGCACAAAGAAATTATACAGTAATAGAGAAAGAATTACTGGTGATTATTTTTGTATTGGAGAAGTTCAGATCCTACCTTCTTGGATCGAAAGTTAATGTTTTCACTAACTACTCTGATATCTGATACTTGCAGCAGAAGAAGGGTGCCAAATCACGTCTAATCAAATGTATCCTTCTCCTCCTGAATTCGACTTTGAAATTCGTGGCAAGTTTGGAGTTCAGAATTTGGTAGGAGATCATCTCTCCAGAATTGAATGCCTAATACACCGATCACAGAGACCTTCCCTGATGAATCCATCATCAAAATTGGATCCCGCCCTTGGTATGCTGATATTGTGACTCGTCTTTGGGGTAGTTCTACAAGATTAGACGAAGATCAAGAAGGACAAGTTCTTGTCGATATCCATTTCGACCAGTGGGAGGATCCTCAACTAATCAAGGAAGGGGCAGATTGTATTTAGCATATGTGTATTCCTCAAGAGGAGTGCACAAGTGTCATCGAGCACTACCGTAAGCTCGCATCTGGTGGACACCATTCTAGAAGCAGAATGATAACAAAGATTCTATAGTATTACCTTTGGTGGCCCACAGTATTCAAGGATGTAAAAGATTATGTGAAATCATATACCCACTATCAGAATATGGCAAAAACCCTTGGTGTTAAAGACAACATGCCCCTCAAATTTATCCAGATGTCTGATGTGTTCAATGTATGGTTCATCGATTTGATGTGTCATTATCTAACATACAAGGCTATGAATACATCAGCTTGTCATAGAATATGTGAATAGATGAGTTCAATCTATCACTGTTTGGGCTGTAGATAGTAGAACAATTTGCATATTTTAAGAGATAACATCATATCACGATTTGGGATATCGAAGACATTGATTTCATATGGGGGTAGTCACTTCATTAATAATGACGTAAAGAAACTAATGAAGGAATAAGATATCGATTATTGAGTCACATCTTCTTATCATCCTCTATCAAATGGCTTGGTAGAATTATCAAACTGATAAATCAAGATGATCCTATAGAAACTTGTGAGGCTAAACCAAAAGAGCTGGTCACAACTTCTAGACTCAGTTCTCTCGGCGTACAGAACTGCTTACAAGTTTCATTTGGGCATGTCGCCGTATCATCTTGTCTATGGGAAACCATGCCACTTGCCCATGAAACTAATTCAGAAATCACTTTGGGAAGGGAATATTTGTAACTCGATTCACAGAAGGTGGTTAGCGGAGAAACTAGATCTAAACAGACTCCTAGAATTATGAGATTATGTGTATGACTTAATCTTCATATACAAAGAGACGATCAAACATTGTCATGATAGGTACAACTGAAGAAAGACGTTCAAACCTAGATAAAAAGTGTGATTATTCAATTCAAAGTTAAAGCTTTTTAGTGAAAATTAAAAAGTAAATGGACATGGCCTTGTAGAGTTAGAACATTACGTGACAACGAAAGTGTTTCATATTAGAATTTCCATGTGACATACAACCTTTCATCCTAAGTGGTTAGTTGTTGAAACCGTATTTAGAGCATGGCACGTTCTTGGACATTGTCGACATTGTTAAAGTTATTTTTGATGAATAACTTACTGCTTCGGAGCGGGACAATGCTCCTCAAAATATCTTTCATTGATTTTTCTTCTTTTCATTTCTTTTTCAAATTATTTCTTCTGTGTTACACTCATCCCAATCATCTGTGTTATACTTAGGATATACTTCATCTGAAGTATAGGGGGATGGGGGCTCTCAGGTTTTTCATCATTCATTCGCTCTCTTGTCTTTCAGTTTTTCATACACCATCTATAATTATGGATATTTTACCCTAACTATTGGGGGGGGGGGCAAGCTTAGTCCATTGAGTCTATCAATTCTGATCCTCGATTATCCCTACTTGTATATAATCTATATACTTAGGATTATTTGATCCAAATTATAGGGGGATGACCGACATTTCATTCTTTATTCAGTCATTGTAGTATAAGTGTTCCTATACATAGCATGAGTTATGCTTTACTTTTTCTCTTTAACCTATAAGTACAAAGATTAAGCTATGTATATGGTGTCGTATTATGTTGGATATACTTTAATCATAACTCATACTTGTGTATTTTCGATAATATGGATAAAATACTATATGAATCAGAATATACAATTACTCAACTATAAAGAAAACACTATAAATATGTATAATGTTTTAAAAAAATCTTTGTAAATATAATTAATAAACCAATTTAAAAATATTTTTCAAAATGATTTGAAAAATGGTTGGAAAATATCTTGAAAAATCATTGTGAAATATTTATAAAAATTTGTTTCATTTGTTTGAATAACGTTTTTTTTGAAAATTCAGTTTGCAAATGCTTTGGAAATTGGTTATAAAAATATTTTGAAATTCTATACATATTGTTTGAAAAAAACTTTGCAAAATGATTTTTAAAATTTATAAATATTTGCAAAATTTTGAAAAAAAAATTTTCAGAATAATGTTTTCAAAATGTTTGTTAAAATGTTTTCAAAATATTTTGAGAACCTTATACATAATTGAAGTAATAAAAATTCTTTACAAATCATGTATATAAAAAAAACTATGAATAATAGCTAACCCATCTTCTACAAACTCCTAGTGTAAATTCTTCAACTAATTCTTGTAAATACACATGTACTCTCATGTAAATATATGCACAAAATACTTTAACTAATCCTTTTGTTTTTTAATATCCCAAAACATTTGCAAAATTGGAAACCCATAAAAATTTGCAAAATATTTTCAAATTTTTGCACAAAAATTCCAAACCTTAAAAAGACATAAAAAGTTCAAAATCAAAAAATTTCTTCACAAAAATATTATCTTGCATTATACATAGCATTTACATTTTTTGGAATGATCAAGACAATTGAACAAGTCTAATTAAAGTCTGATGATTGGAGCTTGGTATTGACCATAATACACTTAATTATAGAGGAACACATTAAGAACTAGAATTCAGATGCTTCAGGAAACCTTGATTTAATTAATTAGGTACCATGAGACTATGTTCATGAGTCGTTTTATTGTGTCTAACTAGAACCCTTTCATCTATATGACTCTTGAGATAGTAGCTTGAGTAGAATACTCACACTTAACACTTAGTTCAATCCATATGAATTGTTGAAAAACCTTGGAGTCTAAGGACAATGCTAGGCCGCTTCAACATGTGTGGCTCAAGAACCATTCTTGGGGATTGCCAAAATCGGTAATTCGACCAACTTCTTCCGGTATTTAGGACATCTAATGATTGGAGACTTGATTGAGACAATACTTCGGATAAGGAACGGTCTGCTAGCACAACTTTTTCAAAGACCCCAAAACATGGGTGGATCAAAAGATTCTATATCCATTGGGGTAAAAACAAGAATTTAATGCAAAGAAAAATATCCAAAAGAAGCCTACACCAAAAATTCCACAAAAAATTGAGCTTCCAGAAAAAACCTACTTCTTGGTGAAGACTCGGTTACACTGATCGAGCCTTCATAAGGAATGCAACTACAATGGTCTATTCACACTTATTTCCCTAATTCTTCTAGTTTCTCCCTCATTCGATTGTGAAACTAATAGCACCTAACCTTAGAAGGAAATATCTATCTCCACGAGGATCAATAACTAGAGGAGGAGACTCCTTGATAGTTCAATGATTTGTTTGGGAAATGCTAGCAAATTAACACACATGGTTCTATCATTTCACGGTTGCGAGTGTTCTACTTAAAGGATGGTTCTAACCAGATTATGAATTGAACTGAATGATAGGATTATGGAACCTAAGGGTTGTTATGTCACTTTTCCTAAAAATAATATTGTTCCGAACAAACCAAGAATCCAAAGGTCTTAACTGAGCTCCAAAGTTTGATTTTAATGAGACAAGTTCAAGAGTGAAGAATTGTTCCAAGTTCTTTCTTTTTCTTTTTCTTTTTACTTTCTCATTCTACACTTATTGCATAAGTGTTCACTAGGCACCAACAAACGCAGGTATTGGGGGGTGATGAATCTCCATTTCATCACCTTTGTTCTTTCATTTTGGCTTTAAATCCCTATTTAGATTCATATATATAGCATTAATTTGTGAAAAATAACACTCAATAATTAACACGAAATATCTTGTAAAATATTGTACAATATATTGTATTTATTTCTAAAATAAAAGAATAAAAGAAGAAAAGAAAAAGAATGAAGTGTCAAAGACATGGAGTTACCCTAGATATGGAGACTCAGTCATTATGATGACTTGGTCGACATGAAATAAAGTAGGAGGAGATATGGAGGCCAATTGAACAGAAAAACAACTCAAAAACCCTAATTTTATATCCCAAAATCTAAATTTTGGAACCTATTTTATTTTCATATTCTATACCTTGAATAAATAAACTTTTAAGATGCAACTTGTTCATAAAAATACAAGGGAAATACAAAATTTTCATTCAAAAATAATGCACAATGTGCTCGGGACACAAAATAAAAAGTTATAAAGAAAACTTTCTAGACTTGTATCTTCTCCATACAAAATCAAAATTCAACAAACTTGCCTTTATTATAAATAAAATTAAACTAGTTATTTAATGAAGGTTTCATTCAATTGGGAGTTAATATGCAAAAGTTGGTTTTAGGCCATCATTGTGCAATATATCTGTATATAATATTCAATATATCCATCCTTTATTTTTCACTTTTTCATATTTTTATAAATTTATAAATATTTTTTATAATACATGTATATAATAAAATTAGAATAAAAATAAGAAAAAGAATTAAAATAAAAAAGTTATAAAATATATAGGAAAAATATACCTATAATACACCTATGATATATATATACATATATACATATATACGCACACATAATTATTTAAGTATATAAATAAACTCAGAGAAATAATTTTAAAATACATAGAAGTGTATTTAAATAAGTAACAAATATATAAATTTCTTGTATAAAATAATAAAATATGTAATACAAATTAAAAATAAAATTCGATAAATACATGTATATATACCTATATACCTACATGTAAATATTAGCATGTTAGAAATGATCTTGTAAAAGTAAATACAAATAGCCATAAATTACTACATAAAATATTAAATTTTTAACCTAAATTTATTAAAATCATTTAATATCTAATTTATAAGGGATTTTTGAATTTGATTTTCCTTGTTGTTCCACGTGGACCAACAAGAACCTTAGCACCCTTGACCCTCAAGTCAACTGTCCTCTCCCCAGCCGCCTTTGTGTTAGAATTCATGAGACCTCTGACTTCATTGACTTTCTAAGCCTTCCCCTCTCCTCTATTTCCTAGAGACGACCACCATCGTGCATCCCGCTCGTCCCTCTTCCTCGCCCATACCGACATCTTCACCTACCACACTTCATATGCACGTCATCTCCCCTTCTTTTTGATCGAAACCCACTTCTATTAGTTATGTACTCTGCCACCCACTTTGAGTTTGATCTCGCTTGCACCATTGTAACACCATTAGGAACCCATTGTCATGCTCTTGGTGACAACATGTCCTACTCCAACCCTTCTTGGCAAGGATAAAGCGATGTAGGGTGTGATCCAGGTGCTTCCAAACCACTTCCGGTGACACCTCTCCATCTCCAACCTTACAAGATTGTTGAAATTCTAGGTATAGCTTTTCTCTTTGCATTTCATTCCAGAAACCTAGGAGTAGCTTTATCTTCATCGATTAATCATACCTCTAGCATAATTTTCAGTTTTAAAATCATTACGACCTTAAGTTCCATCATCAAATTCGCCATGACCCTACTATATCTAACCCACCTTTCACCTCACTCTCAATCCTCATCATGTTATCCACATTTTCACCCCTTGTAAGCCCCTCAATCCTACATGGATCGATCTGGTTTGGATCTTCCTCCTCCACCTCCATCGTAGCTCCATTGGCTCGCTTCCCCATTGCATTTACAACTTCAATAGAGGGCCGAGGAGATAGCCCTCGCAATTTTGTGCAGGTCTATGCCCCAGACCTCTTTGAAGGACCTTGCATGTGTAGAATACCATCAAGAAGGGGTGGATACCATCAACGAGGAAGGTGGTGGACGGAGGCTACTGAAATCAAAGATATGAAGCTTGCTGGAGGTGAGTTCTTGGGGAGTTCTTCTAGGCCCCTCCTACACAGTTGGATCAAGCGCCAGGCCCACATCTAATATGGGCCCTTGAATCAAGTCGAAGCAGTATGCAACAACTGTCGTTCATCACACCATGTGGAAGCGCCTACATCGTCAGATCTCATGGCTTTTAATGGATAAATTACTTAGTTGCCCCTTTGCCTTTTTCTAATTATTGTTAAGTCTTGTGAATATTAATTATGTTTAATATTATGTGTTAAAACTGCAAATGGGACCTTGATTTCTTGTAAATTACATCTAGGTCCTTATCTAGCTCGGCTTATGTGGTCCCACACTTGAGTTGGCCATTTTGCAACCAAAACCTCCTAGGTTTGGTTATTTATAATTATATATATAATATGATCTCCAATGTAAAAACTTTGGGTATTTTTACATTAAACTCTGTCATTTATTTATATTGCAAAAATACCCCTATTAGCTTGTATATTTTTTATTTTGCTTGTTTATTTTTCATAAATAGTTCTTGTGCATGAAAATTTTTGGGAAAATTAATTTAGGTGTCTTTAATTATGCTTGACCATTCTATGTATTTTGATCTTACATTTACTTGTTTTTTATATTTTCATTTAAATTAGATTAGGAGCTATTTAACCCTATTAAGATATAAAATAGAAAAAATTATAAAACCACTTTTCAAAATTTTTAAAAAATTATATATTATATATTATAATATAATGTCACTCCATGCTAGAAATCACAAAAATGCAAAAAAAACATTAAAATTTAAAAACTTGAATCACACATTTTCATAGATTCATATAAGATTGTGGGTTGATTGTTGATGAGAGACTGATAAACGATCTAAGTATGTGAGAGCAATCGATACAACGATTAATAGACATGAGTTCTTGAGCATTACAATCCCTCCAACAGCCGTGTGCACTGTCCTGTCGGACTCTTCCCCAGCGCAGCCCCGCGCCTCTAGACGCGTGACGCTCCAACGTGCTCTCCCGCGTCACTCTAGCAACTTCCGGATCGACCGCCACATGCGTCCCCCAGCCTGTCGCCTGATGTGCGCTCCCGCACCCTTAGTTAATTCGGGCAAATTAATGGTCCAAATTAATTTTAAGTGTTCGTTGCAGTCGGATACGAGAGGTTGATCAAAAACCACTTAAGACAGATTTTGGTCAATTTTAAGCAGTGATATTTTTTTACTTGGTGGAGTCCAAGGTCGATCTCAGGGAGGCAACTGTCTCCTTAGGTGGATTACAGCAATTTTCAAGTGTTGATATTCGAGGGTCGAATCTTTTTGGTCTTTTTATTTCTTATGCAGACATATGCAGACAAATCTTAGCCAATTTAACTTTAAATTTAATTGATGTATCAAACGAAGTCCAAAAATAATGAAAATTGGCCAGATGGTTATTTATGATGAAAATGACCTACACTAATTTTTTTGGAATTTTTCGACTCAAAATAAATTTTCTGTGAATTAAATAAACAGACAGAGTGATTTTCAGTGTTTAATTTTTAATAAATATCAAATCACAATTTTTCCAAGAACTAAAATTATCCTAGGAAGGTCTAATGATCAGGGACCTAGGAAAATTGACAGATCTAAAATTCACTGTGAAATGAATTAATTAAAATTAATTTAAGAAAATCACTAAACTATTTATTTAGGCCTCGATATGCGTGCAAATGATACGAAATTTTCATGGAGTGTTAAAAATGATGTCCTTAAGCTACTGTGAATTTTTGGTGATTTTTGAAGGCACTGATAATTGATTAAAAATCAAAAGGCATCACTGGGCAAAATATGTCTCAAATGAACCAATTAATTCATTGATAATTCAATTAAGCCAACAAAAATCAAACACGTGTACAAACAGATAGAGGACAAAATTCTCAACAACTTGCAATTTTTAGAATTTCAAAATGATGAAAAATGCATGCTATGGACACGTGCAAACACAAGGGTGTAAATGCAATACTGGAAATTAAAAATTCAATAAGTAAATATGCTGACAGGGACTAAAATACAATTACCGATACTATGCAGGACTTCTATGCAATTTCTCCACGAACCACGTGCTCCTCACGTGATGTCTGCTTCACAGGGGCCTTTTTGCAATTTCTGAAAGCTCCAAGGGGGTCTATGCAAATAACCCAGGCCGCACGTGCTCCTCACGTGGGGCGGCCTAGGTTCGGGGGGGCGTCGGAGGCTCGGAGGGAGGCTCGGGCCTTCTGGAGGTTCGGCCCAGCCTCGGTGCAGCTTCGGGTTACCCGAGCCTAGGCTTGGAGGCCGAGGCTCGGATAGGGCGACGTGGCGGCCTGAAGGCCCTTGGATCAAGATGGATCCAAGGGGTGTCGGTGAAGACGCGTGGCTCGATCAAGATACGTCAGATCTGGGATGATCTGACGGCTCCTGTCTTCTCCCAATGTTGATGACGCGGCGGGCTGATCACCGTTAGATCCTGGGCAATCCAACGGTCGCTGATGAGGGCGGCGAAGTGGACACGTGGAGAGGCGAGGGCCGTTCGATCAGAGGATCGAACGGTTGCTGCTCCTTCTTCTCTATCGATCCTCCGCCGCCTGCGGAGGAGAGGGCTGCGCTCCGGTGAAAGCAGCCGAGCTCCGCCTCGGTCGTCAAGCTCCGGTGGTGAGCTTCGTCAGCCCCCACCTCGCTCGGAAGAATCGTCAGTGCGCGGCGAAGGCTCCGGTGGTCTCTGGATCCCTGGAGGAGGGCTGGAGCTCTGAGTCGATGAAGCTCGAGGAGAGCTCCGGTGAGGCTCCGGCCAATGATCAAAGGAGTACCTGCAAGTGTTAGACGTATAGCCGAGGCTCGTGCGTGCGATTGTGGAGAAATGGTACTGGTTGGCGAGGCCTACGGAGAAGTGAGGTGGTCGGGGGACGTGGCTCCGGCCAAGTGGCGGAGCTAGTGATCGATGAACGGTGGAGTGAAGCGTCTGACGATGCGGAGGGGTCAGCGAGGATGAGAGCTTCGACGCGGAGCTCGGCGGAGTGAAGGCGAGGCATGAAGATGATCGTGGACAGGGAATAAAATCGGAGAAGATGAAGGGAAAAGAAGAACGAGATCGGAGGAGTAATGGAGGTGATTACCTGGGGATTGGGGCTCAGATTTGAGCTCCAGGTCGTCGCTCAAGATGTCGGTAAAGCCCCGAGCTCAAGCAGCTACACGGAGGGCGGCTGCGACACGGCGGTGGCACCGTGGATCTCGCCGGAGAAGAAGGGCCGTCTTCGCTCAAGGATTCACTCAATTCCTGTCACAAATCGAAGGCTCCGAGCTCTAGGTTCCTCTCTGGAGTGGCGGATCGGGCTGAATGTGGCCGGAGGCTGGGTATTTATAGGATGAAGGTGACGGCTGGAGTGGGTGAGTGGCAAAGTTGGTGGCTGTCGTGGGGCGAGTGTGGCGGAGATGGTGGTGTTTGAGGGAGCTGGCGAGGGAGAGGGATGAGTGGGGTGTGTCGTGGGAAGGTCAGCGGCCGGTGAGGGTGGAGGGAGTGCTTCCGAGAATAGGAAGGGGGTGCCCCTCTCGCAAGGCAGAGATCGTGGGAGAGAGGGGGCACCCGAGGTAGGAGACGAAGTCTCCACCGTTGGATCTTGGGATCCAACGGTGGAGATCAACGCTTAGCGATCGGTTAGGATTAGATCTGGAATGCCCAAATGAGGGGTCATGAGAGCGCCACGTGGCGCGGTGTGGCGAGGCGCGGGCGGGCGGTCCTGATCAGTCCTTGGCGATCGATCGGTCGGCTGAGATTATTGGGGAGCTAACGGCTCAGATGAAAGGGCTGAGAATGCGATCGAAGGGCTCAAGATGTGACGCGTGGCGCACTGTGGGCGAGGCGCTAATGGATGGTGGTGATGAGAAGTGGGAGATAATCGGACGGCTGAGGGAGTGAGCGCACGTGGTCACAGAGGGACCGTTGGATCTGAAGCGCGATCCAACGGTGGGGGGCGAAGGCGGATCAGACAAAGGGCAGCGGGCCGCGTGGCGCAATCAGAGGGCGCCACGTGGCCTGCTGTGAATGGTTGGAGGAAGAAATGCGTGTAGAGAGAAGAGGAAGCCGAATTTGGAAAAACTCAAAACATGAAAGTTGTAGATCTTGATGAGATCTACAAGTTTCATGTTGACCAAAGACGGAGGTGAGGTCAAATATGGTACATAAATACAAAGATACATAAATATACATATGTAGTATACAACATGACCCAAAAACCCAAGTTTCTCATACAAGCTCCAATTTCAATGAAATTAGTCTCATTTTGAAGGTCTTTTGATATGTAATATTCTAAGAGTGAGTAGACCTAAGTAGGGGTTTGTATGCGGGCTTTATGTGTGTTTTAATGTACAGGGGTTCTCAGGATACTTGGGCTATTTTACAAGGGTGATTCCTCCCTGTTTTATTAATGAATATATATATAGTATAGAGAAGAAGTTATTTTGATGAAGATGTCTTTTACAGGGGATTTTTGGCTTCTTATTTAAATACAGATGAGCTGCTATAATGCATGAATTATGGATGCATGCATGAGTGTTATTTATGCAAGATAAAAGGAAATATGCCTCTATTTTCTCGGGAACAAGGCTCTATTTTTGACTTTTGATGTGATGAATCACAGATTCATCAACCCCCTATACTTAAACCTTGCTCGTCCCCGAGCAACTAAATGAAATGCAAGAGTGAAATGATTTTGGGTTCCATGCTAAGGTCATGAACAAAAGTTGAAAATGGAGCCTGACTCGACCTTTGGATTAATTGTGTGGCGGAACCTTATTGGGACCTGAACTTAAGACCTAACAGACTTCAAGTTCCACAAGTCTTCTATTCAAGACGCCTTAACAGTCAGGTCAGAATAATTCCTCAAACGCAAATTTCTGATGACTATGATTCTTACTTGTACTGTGTAAGTGAGATATAGCTCTCCATATCAGAAATGACTCGGAACCAGCCTCCTCTAACAAGGTAACTCAATAACCTGGTCCAGTAACTCTTTCCTCGAGGAGCGGGGTATTCCCTTCTAAGTTCAAGTGCGACCAACTCAAGAGGAGGGGGTAGAGAAAAGAATGGACGGTGGCCAGTGTAGCCACCTATCCCGGGATGCCTGACCAGTGTAGCCAAGTCATCCAGCTGCATTTTCCTTGCTAATATACATACTCCGACAGGTATTATTCTTTTTCTTGGACCTGTCTGATTTTTTTTTTTTTTTTTTGGAGTTCTTTCTTTGCATTTTTTTTTTGGAACTATATTCAAGGTGCAGCATATACATCAGGAGTTTTTCCTCTTGAGCCAGTAGACTATCCCTCTTTTGAAGCATTATTGCAACCCACAGCATCCCGTCCTTAGCCTTCATCACCACTAGACCAAGTTGAGACGCACTTCCTTCACTAGAAGAAGAAGAGAGGTTCCGCCTAGAAGTACTACCCTCATATGCTACCCCAAGCCAAAGGAAACTACTTCCTCAACACCTCATCAATGAAGAGTTATGTGCATTGTGCTTGTCCAAGTTAGGTCATTATCTAAAAGAATCCTGCGTATGCACGAGATATTCTACTTAGACTAATTAAGATGACATGTGAACATAGATTTGTGGACTCCAAGAATTAAGTCACTTGACCTGAGAAATCTTAACTCCAGTCCCTATAAGGTTCCTCTGAAATTAGGTGGATTAAGGTCAAATCAAGTCCATCCTCAATATCTACTCATGACTTGGTTCAGAACCCACTAGCTTTTCACTTTGCATATGCAAAGATATGCAGATGAGATGAGATGTCATGCTATGAAGATGCAAGACTCTTTATGCAGAGATGATGTGCAAGAGTAAATAAGAAGCCTTTTTGTTTTATTTTTCTGGTATACAACAATTTTTTTACAACAAATTTTACAAAAGTATGTTTTACAAGAATTTTAAGTATTATACACATATTATACAAGTATACAAAAAGTTTTTTTTTTCTCGATTGTTACCCACCCACAATTATTGTAAAATATATACAAAAATGCGCGAAAATACGCGAAAGTACGAGCTATGGGTAAAGTATATATGTAATATATACACGCCCCCCTATACTTAGCGTGTGCTATGTCCTCAGAGCACGAAAGCGACTAAAAAGACATAGCTCGGGCTAAGCGTAGGAGAGCTAAAATAACAGAAGTATAGAAGTCGTCTCGCCCCCCTATACTTAGGCTCTGGCAGCCTAAGTGTAGAAGAAGATCAGAAATGGGGCGGACGAGGTTAAGAGGAGAAATGGAGGAGTATCAGTGCGGGCATCGGTCCCCCCTATACTTAGGCTTAGGTCAGCCTAAGTATCGGTAGGAAATGAGTATAAGGACCAATGTGATCTGGAGAATGTACAGTGAATCGACTCGGGTGACCCCTTCCCCCTATACTTAGGATCTGGTCATCCTAAGTACAGTCCGAGATAATGATTCGATGATGTGGGGACGGGTTACTAGAATCGTGAAGGTAAGGATAGGATATACAGGAAGAATGATATATATACAGCTGAGTCGGTCTGAATCTTTTGAAGATGTTGCTGATGGCTGGAGTTCATTGCTGCAAGGTCTCATACGCGGCTTGAGATGTATCTGCTGTATCTGTCTCGCATATGAATACAATCTCCTCCACATGGACTAACTGTTCATTGGATTCGACGAAGTGCTTCAACAGCTGCCCATTTACTAGGAATGTTGGTGCGTCATCTGCGAGATCTGAGATCTCGACACATCCACTATCATGCACCGTTCGGACAACGAATGGTCCCGTCCACTTAGACTTTAGTTTGCCTTGGAAAGTCTTCAGCCTGGCATTGAACAACCATACCTTCTGTCCAGGAACAAAGGTCTTTCGTCTGATATATCTATCGTGCCAACGCTTTACCTTGTCCTTGTACACCACACTGTTGTCGTATGCTCGGTTTCTGACTTCCACAAGCTCATTCAGATCCATGTCTCTTTGTTTCTGGCCTAGGTGTGTGTTCCAGTTGACTTTCTTTATTGCCCATTCTGATTTGTGCACTAACTCTGCGGGCAAATGGCACGGCTTTCCGAATACCATTCGGAATGGAGAGGTGCCTAACGGAGTCTTGTAAGCCGTCCTATACGCCCAGAGGACTTGATCCAAGATCTGAGACCAGTCCTTCCTGTCTGGGCGGACGAGCTTTTGCAATATGGTTTTCACCTCCCTATTCGACACCTCAGCCATACCATTGGTTTGTGGGTGGTAAGGACTAGCGACACGGTGTTCGATGCCGTAGTCCTTCAGGAGTTTCTTCACCTCCCGATTCACAAAGTGGCTACCCCCATCTGATATCATCATTTTGGGGATCCCGAACCTAGAGATTATGTGCTCTCTGATAAATTTACAGACAGTCTTGCTGTCTGCGGCTCGGGTCGGGATAGCCTCCACCCATCTGGACAGATAGTCAACCGCAAGAAGGATGTATTCAAACCCGTGGCTGACAGGGAATGGGCCCATGAAATCGATGCCCCAGGCGTCAAAGACATCACAAATGATGACTGGCTGCATTGGCATCTCATCCTTGGAACCAACGGTTCCTCCCATCCTCTGGCAAACTGGGCACGACTTCGCGAAGGCGGTGGCATCGCGAAACAGAGTCGGCCAGTAAAAGCCACATTGAAGTACCTTCCATGCGGTCCTCTTCCCGGAGTGGTGTCCTCCTGCCTCTAAGCTATGGCATAAAGAAAGGACACTCTGGTATTCCTCCTGAGGAATACACTGTCTCCAGACACAATCCGGTCCTTCAAAGAAAAGGATCGGATCCTCCCAATGGTAGTGTCTAGCGTCCGACCTTAGTCGGTCAATTTGGCTCTTGGGCCAATCCTCGGGAACTTTCTTGGAGACAAGATAGTTCACGATATTGGCATACCATGGGAATGAGTCGATAACAAAAATCGACTCGTCAGGTAAGGAGTCTCGAATCGGGGAAATCTCGGAAGTATTAAGATCTTCGAGACGAGAGAGATGATCGGCTACTACGTTCTTCTTTCCAGGTTTATCACGGATGTCCAAATCAAACTCCTGGAGAAGTAAAATCCAACGAAGAAGACGCGCCTTCGCGTCCTTCTTCTCCATCAAATATCGTAGTGCCGTGTGGTCTGTGAACACAGTTACCTTGGATCCGATTAAATGAGATCTGAATTTGTCCAAGGCAAACACTACCGCAAGCATTTCCTTTTCGGTAACTGTATAGTTACGCTGAGCAGAATCAAGCACTTTGCTTGCGTAGTGAATTGCAAACGGGACGCCATCTCTTCTTTGTCCCAATACAGCCCCAACAGCATAATCTGAGGCGTCCGTCATGATCTCGAAAGGAAGAGACCAATCTGGGGCTTGTAAGATGGGTGCGTCCATGATCATTCCTTGTAACCGCTTAAAGGCCTCAAGACACTTGTGATCGACAATAAACTCCGCGTCTTTGCCTAAAAGCTCAGTTAGCGGTCGGGCAATCTTAGAAAAATCCTTTATAAATCTCCGATAAAATCCGACATGCCCGAGGAACGACCGCAACTGCCATACGTTGGCTGGTGGCTGGAGTCGTCTGATCACGTCCACCTTGGCAGGGTCAACCTCCATTCCTCTCTTGGAGATGACATGCCCCAACACTATGCCCTCCGTCACCATAAAGTGACTTTTCTCCCAGGAGAGCACCAGATTGACCTCACAACATCTTTTGAGGACTCGGTCCAGATTCCTAAGGCAGGAATCAAAAGATTCGCCGTGGACCGAGAAGTCATCCATGAAGACTTCCAGGAATTCGCCGACCATTTCGGCGAATACAGCAATCATGCACCTTTGAAAAGTACCTGGAGCATTGCATAGCCCAAAAGGCATGCGCCTGAAAGCATAGGTACCAAAGGGGCATGTGAACGTGGTCTTTTCCTGGTCCTCTGGAGCTATGGCTACTTGATTGTAGCCCGAGAACCCATCAAGAAAACAAAAGAATTCTTTCCCCGCTAGTCTTTCTAAAATCTGATCAATAAATGGTAGGGGGAAATGATCCTTTTTCGTCGCGGCATTCAGGCGTCTGTAATCCACACAGACGCGCCACGACGTGGGTACTCTTGTCACGATCTCCTCTCCGTCCTCATTGGTGGTCGTCTGAATTCCCGACTTTTTCGGGACAACATGGATTGGGGCCACCCACTTAGAATCGGAGATTGGGTAAATAAAACCCGCGTCGCACCATTTTTCTATCTCTTTCTTCACAACCTCTCGTAGATTTGGATTCAATCGACGTTGGAATTCACGAGAGGGTTTGGCTTCGTTCTCCAAATATATATGGTGCGAACACAGAGCGGGATTTATCCCGTGGAGATCGGAAATGCTCCAGCCTATTGCCTTGCGGTTCTTCTCCAGGATCTCTAGCAAGCGAGATTCCTGCTCCTCGGTCAATTGCGAACTGATAATGACCGGAAATTTCTTGTCTTGGCCCGCAAGGAAGGCATATTTCAGGGTTGTGGGTAAGGGCTTGAGCTCAGGGACGGTATGATCGTGTAAGAAGTCTGGCTCAATCCGATCTGGTTCGGTGTTGGAAGTGGCTGGATCCTGTTCTGTAGTGGCTGCCACCAAGCTCGGCTCTGGAGTCGGATCGTCAAAGGTCTCCATGCAATCGGCAAACGCCTCGTCCGACTCGTCATCCTCATCTTCCGATTGTCCTAAGGATGTAAGGACTGACAGGCCCACTTGGGCCTCTGTGTCATCGAAGATGTAGGGCGATGCAGGCTCCGAGCTGTACTCGTTCCTGAGGATCTCGCAGACTGACTCATGCACTGGATCATCTTCAAAGGAGATGGACACATCGGTGCTGGCTGGGTTCTGTCTCCATGGCCCAACTAAGTCTACATGTTCACGGTCTGTTTCGAGAGAAGAGTACTCGGTGCTGGATTCGGAGTCTGGTCTCTGCCATCTCGTCTGCTTCATCTCTAATTCCTCATCTCCGCCTGGAGTTTGGAACTGAATTTTCCCATTCTTATAATCGAATAAGGCCCCTGCTGTTCTGAGGAAGGGCCTACCCAAAATGATCTGGGAATCTCTCCAATTACGAGGGGTTTCCATATCGAGGACAGTAAAGTCCACCATGTATTCTTGCCCCTCGACTTTGATCACAATGTTCCTTAACTCTCCTTGAGACCTCTTAGTGGATTTGTCCGCGAACTGAAGAATAGCTCTAGATTTCCTAAGAGGTCCGAGATTAAGCCGCTCATAGAGGGCTGTGGGCATCAAATTGATCGAGGATCCATTGTCCAGGAGAGTGCGTGCAAACGCGATGTCATCAACATGACTCACTACATAGTGTGCACCCATGTCTCTTCGTTTCCGAGGAAACGAGTTCTTTATTGCACAAGTCGTGGCTACTGATAGGACGTGTTTCTCAACACGGCTTTTGGTTTTCCTGCTAACCCTAGTAGGTGTGCATCTCACCTTAAGATATTTTTGGAATGCAGGGGTCATTTCCACGAACTTGTCAAAGGGGATTGTGACCTTGATGTGTTTATTACAAAACTCAGCCATCTCAGGGTCATCTTTTTGGATTTTTTTGTTTTTCTTCTTCCCACCCTTGAGAGCTTGGGGGAAAGGGATTATTAACTCAGGTTCTGGAACTGAAATATCTTCATTAGCTGCTGAAACTGAGTTCTGAACAAGACTCTGACTCGGACTTTTATACAGACTTTGACTCTGACTCTGACGAAAGGGAAAATGCTTGGGCGAAACCGGTGATGCTTCTTCCGCTTCTTCTGGCTGGTCCTCCTCAGATGGAGGTGCGGGCTCATCGGTGTCGTCGGACTCGGGATGACTGCGGGGCTGGTGCTTCGAGGACTCAGATGTCCTCTTCTTCCGCTGGCGGTGACGGTGGTGCTCCTCCTCTTCCTCCTCCGAATTCTCCTCAGATCGAATTTCGGAGGTTCCTTCCTGTTGTGCCCGTGCCCGATCAGGTATGGTCACGGTCCTTCCGCTCCTGAGGGACATATGATTAACATTATCGTACGAAAGGATCTCATGTTCAGATAAATAGTTATCTGAATAGTATACCTGATCTCGGGGTCGGTTCTGGCCCTGCTGTATGCTATTTGGGTTGGCCTGAACCTGTGCGGGAATTGGAGTCCTTGGCGCCATTTGTTGGTCCTGAGCACGAGAGACCCGATTGATGTCGGTTCTCATGTCCAGGTAGTCGTTTTGCATCTGCTGGACCCTATCAGACAGGGTCTGGATCGCCAAGGTGAGGGACTCCAACTCGGTGGGCTGGGCTGGCTGCTGAGTGGATGCGGTCCTGAACTGGCCCTGCTGGCCGTACCGATACTGCTGCTGGTACGGTGCTGGCCCCTGCTGGTAGGTGCGCTGCTGCGGCTGGTACCCCTGTTCTGGCCTGGACTGATATCGCGGGATTGTGACGGGCCTGGTTTCCTGGTAGACTGGGGTTGGGCGGTGTGCCTGGTCCTTCCCCATCTCGATTTGCCGGACTAGTGGGTCACGGCTATACCAGAGCCCGTTGATCTCGTAAACGGGCGGAGGCTCCTCGTACTCTGTCTCCACTGGTGGGGGTGCATGATGGTTCTGCTGGGTGTAAGTCTGATCCCAGCCGCTCTGAGACCCCGGTGCCTGTTCCTGTACAAGATGGACTCGATGTACAGGTACAGGTGGTGCAGAAGGGGTGGGTAGCTTGATCTTGGCTACCTTTTCAGAGAGTTCCTCCACCTTCTTGGGAAGGCTCGAAAGAGACTCCATCTCCGCGACTCTCTTGTGGATCTGTTCGACCATGGTAAGCTTGTCTGCAATCATCCCCATGCTGGGGATGAGGTCCTCTGTCAGATCTGCAACAGTCCTTCTAGTTGTCTCATTGGATAGAATCGAGGGAGACAACTGATAGGCCCTTGTGGCCTGTGACCTGCCGGTTTCTGCCATCTGCTCTAGGATTTTCCACACGGCGTGCTCGTTCTTGTTCAGATAGCTTCCTTCGCAGGCGGCGCTGACTAACCCCTGCATCTCTGGGGTTAGGCCGCAGAACAAGGTCTGGACTAAGATCGCCTTAGAAATGCCGTGGCATGGGCATTTCTGTACTAAGTCATTGAACCTGTCCCACGCCTCGTGGAACGGTTTGCAGGGTCCTTGGGCGAAGCTGGCAATCTTCGTCCGCATCTGATTGGTTCTACTGAGTGGGTAGAACTTCTTCAAGAATAGGTCCTTGAACTGCATCCAGGTAGTACATACCACCCCTAGGTTTTTCAGCCAATGTGCAGCCTTATCTCCTAAGGCAAACGGGGTGGCTTTCAGCCGGATATAATCTTGGCCAACATTTGGATGGCTCAGATTATTGCAGACTAGTTCGAAGTCACGGAGGAAAGTGTACGGCTCTTCACTGAGGTTTCCGTTGAACTTCGGCAGCAGGCTAAGGAAGTGGGGCTTCAGCTCGAATGCCTGGTCGGGAACTGCAGGTGCTAGCCAATTCTGGATTTCATTCTCCGCCGGGTTATAGGTATCGACCATTGGTCGGTCGATCCCTTCAGCTACTATTATCCGCCCCATTCGTGCAGTGAGATCCGCATTTTTCTGTTCAGCTTCAGCAAGGCATCTAAGGATTTGTCTCATCTGGTCCTCATCGGGCGGCATCTTTGGCGGCATTTCTCCCTCTAGTTCTGGGGATTGGAAAATAAGGTCGGTGTTAGAGGTTGAATCAAGGAAGGGATTACCGAGGCAATGATCTTCCTCGGTAATCTCAGAGGAGATAAAAGGGTTGGTTTGAGAGTAACCACCCTGAGCAGGAGGGAACCAGGACTCAAGAGGGTCATGAGTCCTGGGTGGTCCAAGGTGTGCTCGGACCGGAAAAGACGAGTTACTTGGGGGACTCATAGAGAGATCAGTGAACGGTGCGTCGAGATCTCCCCAGTTACTCATCTTGGTTAAGCAAGAAGAAGATAGGATTTTACTCCTACCTGAAGCAAGCACAAGATCAATCCAAGACCCTGGATTCACACTCAACACAGTGAAGGACTCAAAGTTGAGTCCAATTTATCTTGTAGTTTTTAAGTGTGATTTTCAAGCAAATCTAGCAAGGATTACGCGGCCTAAAGGAAAGTCGGCTCAGAGCCGGATGCGTCTTCCCTGTTTATCCTGTCGCCTAAGATACCGCCGCTCCTTCCTTTCTTCGCTCCTATCCCAAGCCGATGGACTCAGTGACCACGCCCCTATCTACCTGCAAGCAGGCAGAGGCTGACAAGGCCGGAACTTCGCCCCGGGGGGTTACTGGCAGCTTGTCGCGAAGTACCGCAATTTCGCCCCTATCTACCTGAGACAGGCGGAGGCTACTTGGTACTAGTCAAAGAATCTGAAAATATTCGGCTCGTGATATTTGCTAGGATCAGTTAGAACGTGATATGGAATACGGGGATTTGGGCTCTACCTTAGGGTGTTCACACACACTCAGGTACCCTCACTCAGCCTGAAAACAAGGTCAGGGATTAGTCTCCCGCAAACAATTTTTCAGCTTTTATTCCCTTTTTATGGTCAATACTGTTAGCAGTCCCGGTTTTAAAGTTAGGTTATCACTGTAATTAATCACCACAAAGCACGCCTATCGTACAGTCCCAATTTCCTTTTTAAATTAAGTGAGAAAATCAGAGAGGGAAATCGAGAAAAGCCGATGCAAGTTGAAATCGATGATGCGTATGCTGAGTACAGAATACTTACAGTGATCCTTCGCTTTTTGATGCAGGATGTAATACAGAATTGAAAACTTTATTCTACATGCGAATGCAGGCGATGAAAGCCGCTCCTAGACAGGCAGTTCTATTAGCGTGAAGAACAGTTTAATTTGAACTAAGTCCTGCGGTCTAGGTGCGTCTATTAAGTGTAATGTGTGGTCCTATTGATTACGAGCACAAACAAGTCCTAGAGTGGCTCGAGGAGCCGCTAGTGCAAGCTAAATTACCAATCACCCACACAGCACACGGGACACAGTTTCCACTATATTTACACGCGCGAGCTCCCAAACGGGAACCGCTGGAAATAATGCAAAAGAAAAATAAAATAAAAAGTACAATGCCTCTCTTTCTCTCAACACACTTTAAATGCTAAGTCCTTGAAGCGTCGCCGACTCCTCGCGGTCCTCGCACAAAAATGAAATAGAGGTCAGAGAGTGACACAAAAATAAAGCAAAAAGAAAACAAATAAGAGAAATAATTACAAGAAAAACCGGGGGTCAGACTACCCGGGGATTAGAAATCAAACACTGCAAAAATATGCTACAATTAACCTAAGCCGTGCCTCCCCGGCAACGGCGCCATTTTGATGTGCGCTCCCGCACCCTTAGTTAATTCGGGCAAATTAATGGTCCAAATTAATTTTAAGTGTTCGTTGCAGTCGGATACGAGAGGTTGATCAAAAACCACTTAAGACAGATTTTGGTCAATTTTAAGCAGTGATATTTTTTTACTTGGTGGAGTCCAAGGTCGATCTCAGGGAGGCAACTGTCTCCTTAGGTGGATTACAGCAATTTTCAAGTGTTGATATTCGAGGGTCGAATCTTTTTGGTCTTTTTATTTCTTATGCAGACATATGCAGACAAATCTTAGCCAATTTAACTTTAAATTTAATTGATGTATCAAACGAAGTCCAAAAATAATGAAAATTGGCCAGATGGTTATTTATGATGAAAATGACCTACACTAATTTTTTTGGAATTTTTCGACTCAAAATAAATTTTCTGTGAATTAAATAAACAGACAGAGTGATTTTCAGTGTTTAATTTTTAATAAATATCAAATCACAATTTTTCCAAGAACTAAAATTATCCTAGGAAGGTCTAATGATCAGGGACCTAGGAAAATTGACAGATCTAAAATTCACTGTGAAATGAATTAATTAAAATTAATTTAAGAAAATCACTAAACTATTTATTTAGGCCTCGATATGCGTGCAAATGATACGAAATTTTCATGGAGTGTTAAAAATGATGTCCTTAAGCTACTGTGAATTTTTGGTGATTTTTGAAGGCACTGATAATTGATTAAAAATCAAAAGGCATCACTGGGCAAAATATGTCTCAAATGAACCAATTAATTCATTGATAATTCAATTAAGCACCAACAAAAATCAAACACGTGTACAAACAGATAGAGGACAAAATTCTCAACAACTTGCAATTTTTAGAATTTCAAAATGATGAAAAATGCATGCTATGGACACGTGCAAACACAAGGGTGTAAATGCAATACTGGAAATTAAAATTCAATAAGTAAATATGCTGACAGGGACTAAAATGCAATTACCGATACTATGCAGGACTTCTATGCAATTTCTCCACGAACCACGTGCTCCTCACGTGATGTCTGCTTCACAGGGGCCTTTTTGCAATTTCTGAAAGCTCCAAGGGCGTCTATGCAAATAACCCAGGCCGCACGTGCTCCTCACGTGGGGCGGCCTAGGTTCGGGGGGCGTCGGAGGCTCGGAGGGAGGCTCGGGCCTTCTGGAGGTTCGGCCCAGCCTCGGTGCAGCTTCGGGTTACCCGAGCCTAGGCTTGGAGGCCGAGGCTCGGATAGGGCGACGTGGCGGCCTGAAGGCCCTTGGATCAAGATGGATCCAAGGGGTGTCGGTGAAGACGCGTGGCTCGATCAAGATACGTCAGATCTGGGATGATCTGACGGCTCCTGTCTTCTCCCAATGTTGATGACGCGGCGGGCTGATCACCGTTAGATCCTGGGCAATCCAACGGTCGCTGATGAGGGCGGCGAAGTGGACACGTGGAGAGGCGAGGGCCGTTCGATCAGAGGATCGAACGGTTGCTGCTCCTTCTTCTCTATCGATCCTCCGCCGCCTGCGGAGGAGAGGGCTGCGCTCCGGTGAAAGCAGCCGAGCTCCGCCTCGGTCGTCAAGCTCCGGTGGTGAGCTTCGTCAGCCCCCACCTCGCTCGGAAGAATCGTCAGTGCGCGGCGAAGGCTCCGGTGGTCTCTGGATCCCTGGAGGAGGGCTGGAGCTCTGAGTCGATGAAGCTCGAGGAGAGCTCCGGTGAGGCTCCGGCCAATGATCAAAGGAGTACCTGCAAGTGTTAGACGTATAGCCGAGGCTCGTGCGTGCGATTGTGGAGAAATGGTACTGGTTGGCGAGGCCTACGGAGAAGTGAGGTGGTCGGGGGACGTGGCTCCGGCCAAGTGGCGGAGCTAGTGATCGATGAACGGTGGAGTGAAGCGTCTGACGATGCGGAGGGGTCAGCGAGGATGAGAGCTTCGACGCGGAGCTCGGCGGAGTGAAGGCGAGGCGTGAAGATGATCGTGGACAGGGAATAAAATCGGAGAAGATGAAGGGAAAAGAAGAACGAGATCGGAGGAGTAATGGAGGTGATTACCTGGGGATTGGGGCTCAGATTTGAGCTCCAGGTCGTCGCTCAAGAGGTCGGTAAAGCCCTGAGCTCAAGCAGCTACGCGGAGGGCGGCTGCGACACGGCGGTGGCACCGTGGATCTCGCCGGAGAAGAAGGGCCGTCTTCGCTCAAGGATTCACTCAATTCCTGTCACAAATCGAAGGCTCCGAGCTCTAGGTTCCTCTCTGGAGTGGCGGATCGGGCTGAATGTGGCCGGAGGCTGGGTATTTATAGGATGAAGGTGACGGCTGGAGTGGGTGAGTGGCGAAGTTGGTGGTTGTCGTGGGGCGAGTGTGGCGGAGATGGTGGTGTTTGAGGGAGCTGGCGAGGGAGAGGGATGAGTGGGGTGTGTCGTGGGAAGGTCAGCGGCCGGCGAGGGTGGAGGGAGTGCTTCCGAGAATAGGAAGGGGGTGCCCCTCTCACAAGGCAGAGATCGTGGGAGAGAGGGGGCACCCGAGGTAGGAGACGAAGTCTCCACCGTTGGATCTTGGGATCCAACGGTGGAGATCAACGCTTAGCGATCGGTTAGGATTAGATCTGGAATGCCCAGATGAGGGGTCATGAGAGCGCCACGTGGCGCGGTGTGGCGAGGCGCGGGCGGGCGGTCCTGATCAGTCCTTGGCGATCGATCGGTCGGCTGAGATTATTGGGGAGCTAACGGCTCAGATGAAAGGGCTGAGAATGCGATCGAAGGGCTCAAGATGTGACGCGTGGCGCACTGTGGGCGAGGCGCTAATGGATGGTGGTGATGAGAAGTGGGAGATAATCGGACGGCTGAGGGAGTGAGCGCACGTGGTCACAGAGGGACCGTTGGATCTGAAGCGCGATCCAACGGTGGGGGGCGAAGGCGGATCAGACAAAGGGCAGCAGGCCGCGTGGCGCAATCAGAGGGCGCCACGTGGCCTGCTGTGAATGGTTGGAGGAAGAAATGCGTGTAGAGAGAAGAGGAAGCCGAATTTGGAAAAACTCAAAACATGAAAGTTGTAGATCTTGATGAGATCTACAAGTTTTATGTTGACCAAAGACGGAGGTGAGGTCAAATATGGTACATAAATACAAAGATACATAAATATACATATGTAGTATACAACAAGACCCAAAAACCCAAGTTTCTCATACAAGCTCCAATTTCAATGAAATTAGTCTCATTTTGAAGGTCTTTTGATATGTAATATTCTAAGAGTGAGTAGACCTAAGTAGGGGTTTGTATGCGGGCTTTATGTGTGTTTTAATGTACAGGGGTTCTCAGGATACTTGGGCTATTTTACAAGGGTGATTCCTCCCTGTTTTATTAATGAATATATATATAGTATAGAGAAGAAGTTATTTTTGATGAAGATGTCTTTTACAGGGGATTTTTGGCTTCTTATTTAAATGCAGATTGAGCTGCTATAATGCATGAATTATGGATGCATGCATGAGTGTTATTTTATGCAAGATAAAAGGAAATATGCCTCTATTTTTCTCGGGAACAAGGCTCTATTTTTGACTTTTGATGTGATGAATCACAGATTCATCATCGCCGCGCGGCACCGCCACTGCGTTCGCCCCCCTCCGCGCCGACGCCGTCCCTCGAGGCACTCGTCGTGGTGCCCGCTTGTTGCCGTTGCATCTCCGCCGTCCGCCCCTCGCCAACGCCCAGTGTGCCAACGCCGCAACCGCCGCCCTCAAGTCTCGCTTCCCTCACCTGTGCCCTAACTTGGGTTTGGAAGAAACAAAGGTTTCTTTTTTGTTATTTTATTTTAACTATGAAAATTACATTTTGTTTTCCGCATGTTTATCAAATAGCAAAAGCATCCTTATGCATATCAATTCATTCAATTTCAATTTCGGTATTGCAAAGACACCCCTGAGTTTGTATTTTAATTTGGATTTCTAAATAGCATCATTTTATTCTATCAAAAATAACGTATTGTAGAGCAACTAAATTATTATCTTCTGGCTATTTATTTGCATTTTTGTGAGCATCTGATTATTTATTAAAAATTTAGATATAGATAATCAGTGATATTTTGCCTATTTTTGCTCTGAAATTCGCATAGATATATTTCTTGCTCCAAAAATTGTGAAAAAATTGTAGATGATGCCTCTAAGCGTTCTTTAATTACATTCCAAATTTTGTCCTATTGGGAAATTACTTGTGCATATAATAAATTCTAGAGTGATTTCAGTAATTGATTTTTAGTTAACTCTACGAATAAGATTTTTGAGAAATTTCAAATCTCTTGGATTCCTTATTAAAATATCTATTTGAGATAAATCGATCTCTAGAAAATTTGATTTGGTGTTTAAAACACTTACAGTCACTCTGCTTTCAGTAAAAAAATCATAAAAAATCATAAAATGTCAGAAAAATCTAAAAAAATTAGTTAACTTCATTTCATCATATTTAACTTCCAGTAAATTTTTCATAATTTTTGCATATCATTTGCTCGAAAAATTGCATAAAAATCCTAAAAAAGTTTGCATTTTCCTTTGTGCATTTTAATCCATAAATTCCAAAAAAAAATACATTTGCATTCATCATTGGATTAAGTTTACAGGAAAAATATAACTTGGTCAATTTGGTCTAATTTCACATTCAAATTAATTTTGGCTAAGTCGGTTATTTTCGTGTTAACTTGATCCAATTCGTATTTTGCATTTGTCATTTTTATTACATAAAAAATTAAAAAAATCCCATGTCGAAAACCACGATCTAATCCCTCTAACTTGATCCTGAGTTGTTCCTTTGCCTCCTTGAGTCGACCCTGGGGATTGCCCAGGTTAAATAAACATGAAACCACACTTATTTTCATTCGACGATTCATCGATTTGTGCGGTTATTTTTTATCGATCCGAATTTATCTGACTGCAATGAAAATGTCAATGAGACAACTATGAAGAGGATAAAATTCACGATTCATCAGACAGGTAATTTCTAATGATCGTAAAAAAAGTAGCTAACTAGTCGAATCGAGTTCGGAGTCCGATCTTGGGAGTCACTCGGTGCCAACCACAACGAATCCTGCTAATGCTGTATGCGACTCCTCACGGTGTGTGATCTCAAATCCAATTAAACTAATTTTTTATTATTAATTATTAGCAAGGTCCAATTGTGATCTATAGGTACATGCAAGCAGTTAGCGATTGAGCCTTAGCTAATTACGTCATAATCATTAAAAATACTAAGTCTAAGGGCCAAAACTTTGTGAATCAAAAAGAAAGAAAATGTAATTAAAACCAAAACCACGAAAAATCTGGTGGTCCCTCGAGCACACCAATGCTCGGTGAAACAGACCTCGATGTGGGTCAAGTGTCCAAGCGTCCACAAAATCTAAATTATTACAATAATAAGTTTCTGCTGAAAATAAACTACTCTAAATGATATAACTAATTCTTTCCTCCTTTCCTGCTCCTCCTCAGGTGCGGATACTCCAATAGAAAGGCAAAGCATCCTTGGGCAGTTCCTTGCACAAAAAGCAAAACAAGAAGTGTGTCAAAAAACAGTTATATCAAATAAAGGGAAAATCTGAAAAGCGACTACTAAATTGTGCTCCTCAACAACGGCCCCATTCCAATGACTCGAAAATCAAGATTGACTAATATGGAAAATAATCAAAGTCGTTGTCCCCAATCGATTAATTCAGTCAATCAAGAAGAAGAAGAAGAAACCACTCAAGTCAAATAATCAAGCAATCACAAATGTAAGCGATCTTCGCTATTTATTTTTACCTATTATATCAACTTGTGTCGAACATAAGGAGCATGAGTAAACCTATGAAGTAGTAACAATTCAAAAGGGGAAGACATTTTTTGTGGTTTTATTTTTTTAGATTTTTATATTTTTAATAAAGGAACAAAATCATGCAATTAAGAAAATAAAGCACACAACAAGCTTTTTAAAATTTTATTTAAGACTAAAAATGCTTAAAAATGAGGATAAAAATATTTTTGGGCTTTTAAAATTTTCAAGTGTTTTTGTTAATTTTATGGGGGTTTTCTTATGTTTTTGTGATTTTATAAAACTCAAACAAAGGCTAAAATGTATACAGTGCACAACCATGACTATATTTCAAGTTAAAAATGATTAAAATACCATAAAGTCCTGGTTATGATAAAATAAATACAAAAACCTACAAACAGGAACTCAAATGATTTTTTTATTTTTTGAATTTTATATAATTTTCATAAATTTTTATGTCTTTTGAGATTTTCAAGGTTTTTGTAATGAGTTTTAAAACAAAATTGGTAATGATGACAAAGCACAAAAAACACATAATCGGGAATTTTTGTAAAATTTTTAAGGTAGCTTTTCGAATTTTTATATATTTTCCAAAATAAACAGTACTCTTTTTATGGGTTTTTTATTTTTAGAAAACAATAAAAACAAGGCAATTAATGCAATAAAATCATAATAATATTACACATCAACAGGTGTTAAAGGTAATTTTTATATAATTTTCCGAAACATTTTGCTATTTATTAGGTTAAATCAAAGACAAGCAATTTGAAGGGACCAATATGCAATTAAAATAAAGTTCTATGCCAAGCAATAATATATGTGAAAAACCTAGGGTCGAAGTTGCAAAATATCCAGTTAAATCACACACATGCTCATTATATTATGCATAGGGGTATAACTGCAAATACTAAAACTTTTCATTTAAATCATAACATTCATAAAAATGCAAGGCACATCTTGCAAATAACATAGAAAAGCATGTGGGACTACACATGAGTTCACACAAATAGTACCTAAATGCATATGTAAAAGCAACAGGTCCAAAGTGCAAGTTATCCAAAATAAAATGAACTCCAACAAATATTTACAGGACTCTATATTAAATGTCAAACAACGAGAGGGTAAAAGTGAAGTATACCCTTGCAAGACGTGTGTGGGGCATGTGAGGACACGTTGCGAGATTTGGTGGAGGCACGGACGTACGGTGTAGATCATCTAGTGGGTTCAGATCTAACGCTCCAGGGAATATCGACTATGTGTGGTCGTTATGTGCTGCTACAGTACAGATCTGATGACTCTGAAAAAGGTGTGGTCATGTAGTGTAGATCGGTTAGGGAGAGCTAGATCCAACATCCCAAAAGTTGATCTGGTAGGCGGCTCTGAAGTAATCTGAGAGGAGTGAAGCTTATCCAACGACAAGAAGCCGACTTGCAAGAATATGGCCCAATGACTTTCACCCGAGCCTCAGATGGGATCCGAGACTTCGATGAATGATCTGAAGGCTCTGGTAGGATTGCAGAAGTTGTCCGCATCGATTGAGTGGCTCCGATGGAGGAGCTATCGGTCGGATGGGTGTGACGGTGGAGGTGGTCCTGGAGCTGCTCCGCCGAAGCAACCAACGGCTCAAAATGGATTCCTCACGCACTTGAGGACCTAAAAGTGGTAAAATGGACTTGGGGCATGTCTCTGGTATGATTTATTGCAGATAAAAAGGGAAGAAGCGACGGGGGTGAAGTTTGGGTCTCCGACAAAGGTGGAGGAAGGAGACCCGACTTGATCCTACTCCGATGAGTGGGATACAAGGGGACAGGTTACGTGAGAAGATACAGAAAGTGTTGGTCATGTGATCGATACGAGTAGGGATGCGAGATGGGGATCTGACCGACTGGTCAGAGCAGGCGGACGACGATGGTGAAGAAATTAAAGACTGAATCGAAATACGAGATGGAGTGGATAAATATGATACTTGAAGATATTGACGAACTCAGCTTGGTCAGGAGGAGGTGGGAGTTGGGGTCGTGGCCTCAACCTCATTGTGGTGGGCGAGGAGGTTGAACGTGTCAGAGCTCTCCATCCACGTAGGGGAGCTGCGGCTTCCGACCACCAAGCTTCAGTCCAAAGACGCCTTCGAGTTGCTATCACTCAACTAAAGGTATCTATGGGTAAAGGAAGGGCAAGGCACGAGCTACGGTGTTAAGAATCGAAGGAGAGATTTTATAGCCAAATCCAGGAGTCTCGAAAAATCGAGCAATAGCACGCAACCCTACAAAGATGCGCGCCTTCCTAAGGAACCACGAGGATCACGGATCCTAGGAGGAGCGATGGGCGGGAAATCGGGGCGAGAGGTAGCTAGTCGGGCTCAAAAATGGGGAGAAGGAGGTCTGGCAAGAGGCATCCAGGTCTACCCGACTAGGAGGAGTCATTGATCGGAGGTCAACAAAATGCCCGGACCAATCAGAAAATTGGAATTTACAAAGTACTTACAAATTCGATAAAAATAGTTAATGAATTTAAAATAAAAAGTGTATAAAATAAAAAATGTTTATTATTTTTCAACTATTTTTCTAGGATTCTTAATTATTTTTATGAAAAATAAAGTAGTCTATATACAATATATACTATTATATACAAGTATAGTATACCTATGTATTGTGTACAAGTATTTTCATTTTGTTATTTTTACATAAATACCCTTATTTTATATTTTTTAATTTACAACATCTTTTTAGGATTATGAAAAAAATTTTATTTTATTTTTACAAAATTTTAATGATATGTAATAAATAGAGGAAGTAATATATCAGTGTATTTTGTACAAGTAACTGATGATTTTATCTTTATTATTATTTTATTTTTCTGATTTTTAATTTATATTATAGTATTTTTAGAAATTTATACAATGGAGTAAAAATAATAATTTTATTTTATTTTGTTAAAAATAGTTATGCACAAATATAGGTAATATGCACAACACAAAGTAAAATCTATCTCTCTTATTTTATTTTGCGATCAAGTCAAGGTTTGACCTTCTCTTGGGGTTCGGGTCACTCTGTATTTATTCTGAATACATCCTTCCTTTTTCTTGTACATTATTATTTTATTTCTGCACAAAAAACTTGCTAAATACGCAATATTAATAGATGCATGTAGATTGTTAAGTTATTGTATTTACAAAGATTTGCATGATGCTTTACCAAGATGAATAGCTAAAATAAAAGAATAAAGAGTGAGAATCAGGGATTCATCATTGATACACAACCATCTATGTTTGGGACTGCGGGAGCTGCTCTAGAACCTACATCTAGAGCATGTGATGAATAGGTTGGGGCTACGGTGGACTCGATCGAGGCATTTCGTTCAATGATGGCTCGTTCTGAGTGGACGTCTCTGAAGTGGTCGATACAGAGTTGCACATATTAGCATTCAAAGCTCAGACGAGCTGCTCCAGCTGTTGGGAAATTAAGTCGATCTTTTCCATGACCTATGTCCTCTTATCAAGGATCGATAATTTCTTGAGGTCATGTGACCTCTTCTCAATGATATCCACCTTGGACAAGTGGCTCTCAATGATACCGAGGTTGAAGCTCTCATCCTTGTATTCGATATGAGTAGCCATGTTAATAGGCTTGTTGATGGTTGCGGGCATCTTCATGTATGCACGGGATAAGGATTGAGCATCCTATCCTTCGTCCATATCCTCGAAAATGTTCCAAACGTCCTTGTTGAAATGTGAGCCACTACAAGCATCATCAAAGACTTTTGTCTTTCTAGTGTCAGTCGACCAAAAAAGTGCTACACAAGACAAGTCTTTGTAATCTCATGGTGGGGGCACTTTTCCTTCAGATCCTTGAATCGTTCCCATGCTTCATGTATCAAAGGTTGCCGGTAGAAACTGGAGATGCAGGAACGCATTTGGTTCAGACGACCGAGAGGGTAGAATTTATGGAGAAATGCAAATTTTAACTACTCCCAAGTCGTTACTACCTTTCCCAAGTGACCGACCCAATACAGGGCCTTATCCTAGAGGCTGAAGGGGAAGGTCGTCATCTTGACCACCCCCAACAGAATACCGGGATAATGAGCAATGGCATAGATGTGTCCAAATTTTTTAAGGTGGATGTATATTCCTTCTGTGTTATTAACAAGGAAAGTAGGGAGCAGGGACAAAAACTGCGGCTTCATCTCGAAGTGGGCATGAATTTATGGATCATAGATCCACTCTATATTGCGGTCCGCTCCAGGATTGTACGTCTCCTTCAGAGTTGGCTTCACTGGTGGTGGTCCAGCCTCCCTTCTCTCGAAATAGGGTCCACCCATTGAAAATTCATCTCCTGCACCTCCCTAATTAAATATATTCTCTAGATATGGTTCATGCTCTCTTATGTCATCTCGTTCGTCAATCCTCCTCAAATCGTTCAACATATCTTGGAAGGTGGTCTATGCTAGGGTCTTATTAGTCAGATGTTGTTGAATTGCCTGAATGGATGCGAGAGTTGACTATTAGCTTCATTCTACGTAGTGTATTTCCCTTCGCCCGGATTGACACTTCTTCTAGTTGGGGTTGCTGTTCCTTTCCTCTTCCACCGGCCATGTTAGTTTCTGCTTGGATTTTCAGCTCGAGATCAGGTTCTTGGTCTGCACACGAAAGAATACCTTGATCAGTCAGATAGAGAGAAGTGTTCTCTATTATTGTCAACACAGAACTTTGTTAAGGATGGCGATGTGTAAGGAATGAAATCAATGGCCATTCAAAATGGGCAAAGTTTAGGACAAGAGTGATCCTGGTTTATTGAAAAAGACAGGGAGTCTAGAGATCAGTTTTCAGAGTTCGAATCGAATTCTAGGGAATCACCTTGAGTTATTGGAGAAAGCGAGAATATGGAACTAATGTGGGTGTCGACGAAGTCTCGACTAAACTATCCATGCAATGTCATCTCGAAGGTCAAGAAGAAGATCAATGGGGATGAAAGATACGAGGGTCAACGAGAAAGAAACGGAATGTAAAATAGTAGAAATGCTCAAGTTGAGTGAGATTCAAAAAGAATGAGCAAAAGTGTGCGATTGCACGATGTTTTTAATCTTGACCTCAATAAAACTAATCAATAAAACCTCAAAACAATGGATTCCCCAACTCGTTTCGTGGAGCCGTGAAGGTTCGATAATTATCTTTGTAAGTTTTAGATTTGAATTTTAGGAAATTAGTCTTTGTAAAAGTCATTAGAGCGATATGCCTATAGGAGAGAGAGCATTGCTGGAAAAGTATCATGTATTTGTCCTCCTCCTTTGTAACCTGTAGTCTACACTTTTTATGATCCTTGTAACCCTTCTTAGATCCCTACTTAGTAAAAGAAATAAAGAAATAAAGTCGATAGGCAAACCCATTACTTCGGACCTTGTTCTAACGGAATCACCTATGAGCGTGCAAGGACCTACTCGGACGCAAGACGATGAGACAGATACCCCTGTGAAGGAGTGACCTATGCTCAGTACTTTGGACAAGGTCAATTCTCTATACAATAGAGAACATCATCGTTGACTAAGCTTTACTCGTCTACGTAAGATAGAAGCGCCAATACTTTGGAATTCCAGGCGATACCCAAGGCAGCCACAAACTGGGTTTTGGGATCTAATCCTTACAAATCCATCCTCTCACTATCAAAGAGACCTTCCAATGCAACCTGAAAATGAATGAGGGCTTTTCTCACCAAAGGTAATGAGTCTAATTAATTAGTTTTATTTAGGTCAAGTAATTTTTAGCAGTCCCTTTTTTGATTTTTTTTGTATTATCACTTGCTTTGCGTAGATTCAATACAAGTGCCTAATGTTTTTGTGTTTTCTTTGATTCCAATGTAATCCAAATATAGAGGAAAATAACGGAAAAGCAATGCAAGGCGACACTAAGATGGAAATCTCACATTAGTGTCTAAATGATGAATGCTAAGATAGAAGACTTACAATCTTCCTAGCTCTCTCCATGCAAGATGAAAAACAGGAATTTGTAAACCTATATTATATGTTGATATGTACACTGAAATTGTCCTAAGTAGGCAATTACTACACGTGAAGAACCAAATGCAAAGTCTTCAAAATGAATCCTAAGTCTGATCTTCGATGTTGATAGGTGCACGCCACAACGGGTCCTACAAGTGTTGTATACGACCTCTCTCGGCACGCAATTTCAAAGTATTCTCCCTATGAAACAAGAAGTTCTGGTCCTGAAGGTATAATATCCACCACTTGGTTCCCATCTGATGCATCAGCTATGGTTATTTCGTATCCTCCCTTTTCTTTACGTACTATTTTAGTTACTATACCCGCAAATGAAGAGTTATAGAATGTATTGTTACTTTTTCTCCCATCGGGATAAATCTGCCCCCTTCCCTGTTCCCACCTACATATATGGGATATTTTAAGAAATGAACGTCTTTTTTCATATCAGGGTCTGGAGAAAGAATCGGAAAGACAATTTCACTGTATTTTTTAGAGTACTTAATAATTAATTATTCTAAGTCCAAACATGAGAATTGTAGGAGCAAGAAAGATAATTAGGTGTTTGGCCTTAGGTTACACGATCAAGCACACCTAAAGACTAAGTGCTCATTCCACAAAACAAATAAAAATAAGATGAAAAACACAAATCACAAGAAACAAAAAAATAAAGCGATGGAAAACTCGGAAAACACGGGGAGCCCCCAAGTAAACAAACACTTGAAAATTAGGTCCAAACGTCCAAAGTTCGGGTTACCTATATTATTACAAATTAATTATCCAAATAAATCTCTCTATCACTAAAAACAAGTAAAGTTACAAAAGCTACTCTTCAAACCAATGATCACGGCAACATCGCCATTTGAAAAGCAAGAAAATCGGAGTCGCTAAATAATGGCCTGACAAATCAGGCTCACTATCACTGAAGCGACTACTCGAAGCCTACCGCAATTTCAATAATTAACCCACATAGATAATTAAGCAATTAAGAGCAAGAGTTAAATTTATTATAACCTACTAAGAATGTATAGTGTCAAGCAAGTAGGGCTGAACACAAGAAGCAATGGAGTAGAGCAGGCAAGATAAAGAATCAAAGCATAATTTATTACTCAACTACTTAGCCAAAATAATTTTTTGTGGTCTTCATTATTTGAAATATTTATCTTATTTTTTATATTTTTTTGTATTTTCTAAAATTTTCTATTTGTATATATTCTTTTTATATTTTTATATTTTTAAAATTTCTTTTTCTTATCTTGCTAATATATAATAAGGGTATAATCAACATACAGAAAATAAAAAAATTGATTAAAAATATTTTACTATTTTTTGTGATTTTTTATGAATTTTTGCTAATTGAAATAGATTTTCCAAGTCAAAAATATCCTAAATCAGGGTTTAATTAAATGGGTCGAATTGAGGTGGAGATGAAAAATAGAAAATAGTATAAAAATCCCCAAATCAATTTTAATATACATATAATAATTTAAAGAGAATTATCAAATAGAAAACACAATTTTTGGAATTTATAAGAATTTTATATATTTATATAAGTGTTTTTGGGGGGTTTTCAATTTTTAGGATTTTTCTTTGTAATTTTTATGCATTTTGGTGTGGAGTTGTAAAATAACTAAATAAATAAGAAAAGTATTTTTTGGATTTTTTTCAAAACTTTTTATATTTTTTATGTATTTTATACTGTAGATAAGAAATAAACTATTTGATTTTTTATAAAATAAGATAAATGTCAAAAATTAAAATGAAAAAAAAAAGACATGAATCTACATGTTTGGTACTTAATCCTAATTTTTGGGATTTTTCGGAGCATAATAGCTTATTAAAATAAATAGAGACAACAAAGAGAACATGCAAACTAATAGGGGTGTTTATGTAATTAAAATAAAGTCCAAGGGCTAACTTGTAATTTCCACAAAAATATACAGCACGCACAAAAAGTTCCTGGATTAAATAGAAATACACAAAAGTACGAGGGCGTGCCGTAAAATGTCACCTCACGTGGTCGCATCACGTGAGGTGACATGGCACGGACCTGGATGCAAATAACAAGTCTGAGGGGCTTAATCAAGTATTACAAAATATAAAGAATAACAAAGGAATGTTTCTAGATTATTTAGTAAATACAAAAAGAGCACTTTGTTAATGATGCAAAATATCAATACACTGGATCTATCCAACAGTTGAGCCGATTCCACTAAAGCCACGTGTCGCCCTCCCTAATGCCATTGATGGTTCGCAGCTACGACCTTGATTAGATCTCTAGATGGAGATCAACGACCGGAGGAGGGCCAGATCCAACGGCTCATGATCAAACTGGGTCTCCTTGTCGATCTGACGATAAGGAGCGAGGGAGGAAGAACATGGAAGAATGTCGGGGAAGACGAGCTTCGATCTCCTCCCCCTCTCACCTCCATGAGGTCTGGTGTAGCGACGAGGCTCGAAAGGTTCATGGCGACGTCTCCTAGAGGGATAAGGTTCCAAACTGCACCGAGTAAGGCGTCCCATGTACTTGAAGTTTCGACAAAATCGACTCCAATGGGAGTCCTTTGGCCCACCAGTACCTGACAATAATTCAAGTATAAGAAGACGTAGGTTCTGGGGGTTCTATATGGTGGAATGGATGAAGGGATGCGTCGGGTGGCACTCTCTGACAAAAGGTGCCAAAGGAAGAGCGGGTCATGTGAACACGGTGAGTAGTCGAGTGTCAGGTGGAGAACAAGCGAAGGGGAGAGAGATGAGGGCGTTAGTAGGGGCGGAGTATGGCTAGAAGGGTCGCAATGAAGTGGCGGAGCTAGAGCTCTGACGAGGTGCAATTTTCAATTTTTCAAACAATGAGATGAACTTAATCGCAATAAGAGAGTACTATACGCTACTGCTACTCTAAGGAGTGAAAACGACAAAAAGAAAATGAAAGAAGCTCCCTGGGGACAAACCTGTAGCGAGCTCCGGGTGGAGGAACTCCTAGGACTTGGGTTCCCTTGATTCTACGTAAAATCGGGCAACTCAAGTGTTGAGCCAACTCCTGTTGTCACCAGGAAGAAGATTCGAAACTAAGGTTTAGGGTTCAAGGGCGGAAGAGGAATAGAAATCAAATTTTGAGTGGAGGAGATTTCTTATATGCAAGGTGGAACGACTCCAAAGAACGAGGTGTGTCGGGAGGTCCAGTGATCCATTATTCGAGGAATCATCCGCACGTAATCCACCGATGATTGAGATGCAAAAGCATCGAAGAAATCGAACCCTATTGATGCTCGGATTGACTTTGAAAAAAGTGAGAAGGAGTGTCAAAACGTAGGTTTTGACAAGTTGCAGGCCTGGGGAGAAGAGTTGATCGAGGTAACTCTTGACTCCCCCTGGTTGGTCCACAAAGACCAACTAGAAAAATGGTAGGGCAAAATTATTAAGAAATTCGATAATAAATAAGAGATGATTTTATTAATTTTATTTTAGGCAATAAAAAATGTTTATTATTTAATGAATCATTTTATTATGATTTTTATTTATTTTTTATAGGGTTATTTACAACTTATTTTTGTGGGGATATATAGGTATATTTGTCCATATTTGGTGAATTTTATTTTTTTTATATTTTATTTTATTATTTGATTTTATTATTTTTTATAACTTATTTTTATATACCTAAATATATTTTAATTATATTTTTTGATAAAATATATACACTTAAATAAATAGGTGTATTTAATATATAGGTACAGATATATGTATTTCATCTATATGTTTTATATACATATTTTATTTCTTGTTTCCTTTATGGTTTTATTTTAGTTTTATATAAATAATATTTACAAATATAAAATAATAATAATTAATAATAAATAAAATGGCTATTTTAATCGGGTATACTATACAATAGGGGTCCAAAAGCTAATTTTCACACCTTACCTCCAACAAATATGAAACCAACTTCTGTAAGTAGCTTATTACTATAAAAATTAAAGTTTATTTTGATATATTTTGAGTTTTTATTTGGAATATACGGGTCTGGAAAGTTGGGATTTTGGAATCTTATTCATACTGTAACTTTTATTCTGTATAGTATTTTTGTATGAAATCAATTTTATATTTTTATATATTTTATTATCTACAACTTTCATTTTCAATTTTCTTTATTTGAGGTATAAAAAGTGAAAAATTTAATAGGGCCCAAAAATGAATTAATAAAAGGGATTTTTATTATATTTCGGACACTTATTGACGAATTCATGATTCATCGCCTTTATTCTTTCATTTTGGCTAAAATACTTGCTAAAATGCAAGTAAATATCCACTAATTTAAACTAATTAACATTCTAACCATAATTATTAATATTATATATTTAACACTTATTTTATAAAAAATAAAATAATAAAAAAAGAAGGATGTATATAATAAATATACATACTAATCCTAACCCCGAGACCGGGTCGATATTGACTTGGTCGATAAAATAAATAAGTAGGGAGAGAAAAGGATCCTAACTTATAAAAATATCAAGAAAATCAAGATAAAAAATACATTAAACATATTTTATGCAATATCAATATTTCACCTATTTTATTTATCACGTTTATTATTTCAAATAAAACCACTTCTTTTGTAAAATTTGATCACACAAATATATATTATTTTATAAAAATATCAGAAAAAAGTATTCAATATAAAAATAAAATATTACAATGAATCGAACGTAGTAGATGACTTCTGAAATTTATATTTATTTATAAAAAAACTCCGAATGGATCGAACTCGCTTTAAACTTCGGTTTGTACTTAATATTATTTATTAAAAATATCAAAAATATTAGAATCAGACATGTGAGTTTTGGCATGCTATTAGATTAAGATCTTCAGTCTAGCATTCTTAATAGGCCAAATAAAGATTTCCATTGAAGATTCTAGAAATAGTGAGCATTTCCTTATATAAATAGATATAATAGGCAACTGGGACTCAAAATCATGGAGGATTTGATATAGTTCACCTTTTGTCCTGAATAATTATGATAGTAATTAAGGAGTCTACCTAGTTCCCTACCTTCATGGGGAGAAGCTTTCCCAACTAGTAGAGTCGGCGGATGGAGATGGGAGGGGTTGTTTTAGCTAACTTCATGCCCTCAATGCAAGCGGAATTTAGGCTTTTGAAGAGGAGGCGATTAAGCTCAAAATATAAAGAAAAATGGAGACCGGGGGCAACCCTAGGCCATTAGAGGGAAAAATTCTCCCATGAGATGAGTCGTTAATGAGCAAGGAGTAGGAGACCTTTGTGATGCAAGAGCTGATCAGATTGATGAGAGTTTGAGGGGACAGGGGGTCTGGGGGGTTGCTGCTAGCTTTCATAGAGACTTCTACTTATCTATAGGAAAATTCTATTAGGATTTTGATATTAGTCTCGAAGTTGTCCGGTAATCCGAAGCATAGGAATGATTACGCCCCCCGGTGACCGACCTAATCGGGCAGTATTGGGTGACAGACAACCCTACCAGCAAGATTTCTAGGAAATCCAGATCTAATATCAAATGATTAGCAAATTATATAGAGCCCCGTTGTATATATGTTCTGTATGTGGAAACTTCCCATATTTTTAACTAATTAACCACAAATCCGATTAACATAGTTTATTTTCCAAAAATCTTCTATATATATAATTTAAGTCAAAATGTCAATAAATCCGAAGCCACTACCTAAATTTTCCGGACCTCATAACTCGGTTGTATGGACTCCGAATTGGGAAAACTGAGTTTTAAAACTCGTATTATTTAATTATCTACAAAATGATAATGATTTCGCTAAAATCGGAGTTAATATGAAAATGTGGGTTTTGGGACCCTATTAGTATATCGTGCAATGAACCGTAATTTATTATTTGCTAAATGTTATATAATTATATATTAATATATTATTATTAAATTTACGTAAATAATAATAATTTATTTATTTTATTATTTAATCACTTATTAATTAATGTAATTATCTAATTATTTTATAAATTATTTAATTAATTTCTTAACTAATTACATAATTACCCATTTCATTATATATTAATTAACTAATTTAATGAAATATTAATCGAACCTATAATTAATTATATTAATCAATGAACTAATTAAATTTATTATTTTTTACTTTTTCATTCTCTTTCTTTCTTCCCCTTTCCCCGCACATCTTCTTCCCCCTTTTCCTCCGTGCACGCTGCGCCCCTCTTCCGTTGTCCGCCTCCAACTACCGGTCATTAAGGCTGATATCCTAATGATCTCCGGTTACCCCATCTGACGGCGGTGACCGGATCCGCTTGCTTGGCCTCTAAGACTTCCTTCCTTATAACTAGGTCACCATGCTCCCTTTAGCCGGCATCTGCCATTTTCGAGTCATTCAAACCAGAGCTCCAAGTCGATCGGAAAGTCGGTGACAGTATACCCCTTCGTTTGTCAAGTGGGGAGAAGAATCGAGGCGAGATCGTCTCCAGCATGTAGCTTTGCTCTATTGTGAGAGCATCCCCTTCGTCACTGCACATAGATGCAATTACCCCAAGGTTTCCCACCTCCATTCCCAGTTGCATCCTCCATCCTTCATCTCGTTCAAGTCAGAGCTTCTTCAATCTCCTCGGATCCCTCTCTCTCCTCTTATCTGATTTCTCTTCCTGTTTACCCCTGTATTCAATCCCACAAATCCCCCTCAGATCATGAGAAACCGAGCACCATATCACCCATTAACCTCATCACCTTCTATTCTATCCTCCAGTTCTATTCCCCTCCGGTGAGTTCACACTATGGCTTCGCTCCCGCTCACCGCATTGGAAGAGGAGTATTCATCCATTTTCTTTGTTACCTAACCATTCAACCAAGGTAATCCTTGAGTCTTAAATTTGTACTCGCGGGACTGTTACGAGGATCATTATCGGGTGAGCCAAGGTCTCAACACATCATCCCCAATTCGATCGTTGGCAACATGCAGGGACATCATTAAGTGACGATGAGATCTGGGATGAACTACTGATGAATACCCATTCATCACTCTTTATTCTTATATTTTAGCTACAAAAACCTTTGCAAATGCATGTAGATAGGTGTAAATACAAATAATTACCAAAAGCATGCATTGTGCAAAAACTTATAATTAGCATGTTTTTGTGCAAAAATAAAAGAATAAAGATTAAAAAGAAAAAGAGGGAAATATTTAGAATAAATATTGAGCAACCTAACCCAAGGGAGGGCTCAGCATGGGCCTGACCGCATAAAAGCCAAAGTAGAGGGAGATAGGGGCTCATGTGTAAATAAATTAAATTATATTTTCCTCACCCAAAAATATGCTTGTAAATACTTGTATATATTTATGAATATTAAAAAAACAAAATAAAATTTGAAAATTAAAAAGATCAAAAATACCCTTTCACCATGTACACAGACCATGCTTCTTTACTTAATTAACCTGGTAAATAAATAAAATCATTTTTTTAGACTTTCTGTAAATATTCTATGCTATATATTGTAAGTAAATAAAACAAAAAAAAATCAAAACAAAAATCAAATAAAAATAACAAAATTAAAATTACAAAAATATATTGTACAAATGCCATGTATGTAGTTGTACATATCTATTTATTTTACCCATATACATAAATAATAAAAACCAAATAAAAACACCCTTTTATTTCTTATTTTATAATGTAAATAAATAAAATATAAAATAGGGATAAAATTGCACAAAAATAATAATTTAAAAATCAAAAATTAAAAACCCTAATTATGTACATATACCTATATCTAGTACATATTTTGTATATAGCCCATTTTTATTTCCAAAAATTAATTAAAAATCACCAAAAAATAGAAAAAAATAAAAGAAAAATATTTCATGTTTTGGGTTTTTGCAAAATCGGCCATTTGCTGCCTTATTTTTGAGCTTCAAATCTTTTCCACGTGGCAGCTTCTGATTGGTCCACGGAGATGTTGACCTCCGGTCAACTCCCTCCGCGGACCGTCCTCTCCCGCGGATCTCGCACTCGACCCGATTTCTTCCCTTTTTCCGCGCTCGATCCGCTCGCCATCTCCGCAAACCCCGGGTCCTACTTCTTCTCCTTGCATCCGACATGCTCGCCGGAGCCCTTGCCTCGGGATCCGCGCTTCATGCTGCCCTACCCGACCAACCCTAGTCGGGTCGGCACCCATATAAATCTCGAGCTCCGCCACCAAATTCCGGCATCTTTGGCTCTCCACCCTTCGTCCCGTGACCTCCACAGCAGTCCCTGAGGTGACAGCTCTCGATTGCCCGTGTCGCAGCGAGGAGGGGGTGGCCGGACCACTGATCCGGCGACTGCGCGTCGTCGTGCTCCGCCCTGTGCAGGAGCTCGAGCCTTAGGACCAGACGACCTTCGAGGCCACGACCGGGAGCTACCTCAGCTCCATCCTAGTCTACTTCGCCACCCAGGTAACCTTCTAGCTTTCTTATTTAGCTTAATTTCGAGTTATCCCCAAATCGTAGCTCCGCCGCGTTCCGTCGATTCCGGCCATCTCGCATACCTTTTCGATCATCGGAACCCACGTTCACCATCGCCTTTCCTCCACGCGCCTTCTCCGCCCCTTCGTTCAACCCAGCTCGCACAGGAGCAGGGGTTCGAGCTCCACCGTCCGTCGCTCGTCGGAGCTCGCTCATCCTGACGCATCGACCACCTTCACACCACCTCATCGGGTCGAGGCACTTTGCCCTCGACCCGCGAAGCTTCTGACCCACTTTGCAGGTCCGGAGGAGGCCATCTGAGGCTTCCCTACATCCAGGCCAGGAGCTTCCCTCCGCCGACCTCGCCGGAGCCCCTCCAGGGCTCGGCTGGGCCATCGGAGGGCACCAACAGCTGCAGAACTTCATCGCAAATCTTCTCCGATATCCAGAGGCAGCCGAGGAGGACCACCGCGCTCGCACGAGGCCGGCGAAGCTCGCCGGCCAACTGTTCTTCCAGAGTCCTCGAGCACCGTCCGATCGCCCTCAGCTCCCCAGTTCGCATCACGTCCCTCCATTCAGGAGCTGCAGCCACCGCTTGATCAGCCCGAGTGACGATCTGGACCGTTAGCGCAGAGAGAGAGGCACCAGCACCCGAGGCCGTCAGATCTTCCACGTGCCCTCCTGTGAGACGTCGATCAGGCCACGTGCGGAAGGAAAGAGGCGTCCGTCGTCCAGGACCGTTAGATCAGCCACGCGTCCATCATCCAGCCGTCGACGTAATAAAGGGGTAATTTACCGTAGGCCCCCTCTTAGTTTATTCTTTACGTTTCAGTCCTGTAAATATTTTGTGCCTTTTATTTACGTTGGGTTATTTGCACATTGGACCTCGTACTTTTCAGTATTTGCACTTATGCCCCTGTATGTGAGCCACGTGCTTCGTCACGTGTATATTTGGTGTATTTGCAACATTAGTCATGTAGTTCTGGTTGTTTGTTAATGAATGAAAACTTTTTGGTAATTGCATATATGCCCCTGTGAGTGTTTTAATTGCACATGTGCGTCTTTTAGTGGGTTATTTGCAACACAGCCCCTGGACTTTTTGGTACGAGTTACCAGAAGGTCCTCGGGACTTGTTTTTCTTACCAAAAGGTCCCTGAGTGCCCCAGGCACGCGCCGCGCGCGTGCGTTGCTGGGTTAATTGCACCTGGACCCCCAGAACTTCGGGCATTTGCACTTCAGTCCCTATGCACAGTGCCCTCTTGTCATTTTTAAATAAAATATCAAATCACCTCCAAATCCAACGAAAATTTGACACATGGCTCCTGCCATGGTGTAGGATTTTTGTAGATTTTTGAGGACATTTTTGATATTATTTGCTATTTTAAAAATTCAAAAACATCTATTTTTGGCACTGTTGAGTTTTAAAAATCCCAAAAAAATATAAAAACCCCCTTAAAAATTCCACAAAAATTAGGTACTGTTTCTTTTGTGTTTCTTGATTTTCTAGCCAATTTTGGCTATTTTTCATTGCTTACAAACCCTAAAAATTCAAAAACACCTAAAAACTCATAAAAATGATAATAAATAATCTAAAAACCCAAAAACAATAATTCTGGTGCTCAAATTTTCCTTATTTTATCTAGAATACAGGAAAAATACCTCCAGGCCCTATTGAGATCCTTAGATATTTTATCTTTGGATTTTGGGCCTGGCTGGACAGTGCCTTGCATTTTCAGTACTGTTTGATTTTTAGAAAATAAAATACACATCAGAAAAATCCTAAAAATTCACCAAAAACATTAAAAAACATAAAAAAACACAAAAATATTTTTGTCTGAATTTTTGCTTACTTCTTGATGCATTAAATAATTTGTTGAAGTGTGCTTGCTTTTGTTTTTCTCATTTTTTTACATATTAAAAATTCCAAAAAAAATTTAAAAACAATTAAAAACCACTAAAAAAATGTTTTCCCTTTTTCTCTGATTTTTTTGACTACTTCGTAGGCTTTTTAGCCAATCCGTGCTCCTTGAGTTCGACCCTGGGTGCTATACCAGGCAAATCTCATAGCAGGACCTCTTTCCGTGCTTGATTGATTTTACTTGTCATTAGGGGTTCATTTTTTTTCTTGATTGACTTAGTCGAGTAATAGAGGTCGCAACGACCTATTTTTGTACCTTTACCTCTGTTGCTTGGCCGGTCATCAGAATGGCGCCGTTGCCGGGGAGCACGGCTTAGTAGTCACTTTTAGCTTTTTCCGCGACTTTTCGAGTTTCGCGGCTTTTTGTATAGAATTTTTGTAGATATATTTTTCTCATATTCTCTGATAATAATTTTGGACTGACCACTTTTCTCTCTGTTTCTTGCGAGGGCCCGAGGAGCGAGGGCGGCATTTTTAGGAGCGCCGGTGCACCCGAGCGAAGCGGAGGCAGCTCGTTTCTTCATCGAGCAGCAGGAGAGAGCGAGAGAGAGAGTTGAGTGGGTGAGGATAGTTTAGAACTATTTTATTGTTGTAATAATACAGGGACTCAGAGACTGTGCTTGACACTTAGCGGGTCTGTTTCGCCGAGCACCGGTGTGCTCGGGGGGCCCTTAGGAGATTTTCGCAGTTTTTGACGCGGTTTTCTTCTACCTTTTTTACTGCCTTTCCGGTGTTTACGCGGTTTTTGCTCGAGCCCCTAGACTTAGGAATTTCTGGTGCTTGTGCCGTAATTAGTAGGATCCAAACACCTAACTGCTTATCTGTTCCCATAGAACGTAATTGGACCTACTAATAATAAATAATAAAAATAACTTAGTCGCTTTCCTGAGAGCCTACGCGCCGCGAGCCTACCCCGTCAAGCGCTACTCCTGAACTCGACCTGTCGAGAAGAGGAGGGGTGGGTCTAGACCGGACTCTTTGGATCGAGGGCGAGTGACTGAGTTAGACGGTTCTGCGCTAGAAATTGCTCATCTAGGACTCGGTTTTTCCGCTTGCATCATTTAGATAGTTTATTTCCTGTCTTTACATTTATGCGCGGATCATATTGCATATAGAGTGCTGGAGTCAGGTACGCCTTCCTTACTTCGCATGCATCATTGATTTATCGTGCATCGGCTTTTTCGTCTTCTCCCCCCTGTTTTGGACTTAATAACCAGGAGAACCGAAAAATTCGTTAGGCGTTTGTTTTCTATTTTAAAGATATTAAAAACAAAAACAATAAAATCGGGACTGCTAATCACACTCGACCTAAAAGACACTTCACTAAAAATCTGTCTTGGGGAGAGTAAACCCCTCCTTGTCTGGTTTGGATGAGCGAGAGAGTGAGCCGCACATTAGGATAGAGCCTCCGATCTATTCTTGACTGATTACCGGCTTTCAGTACGGGACAGTCGGTTGAGAAAGATTTGGATACCTATTTACCTCACGTAATCGCTCTGATAGACTAGATGATCACCTAAAAAAATAAAAAATCGACAAGATAATTGACCGATCCCTTCGGTCTGCAGCTTGGTGTGCGTAGGTGAATTGGGGGTTTGCTTGTTCATCTTGTGTGAGTGCCAGATCCCTTCGATCTTTCCCCATCTTCCTCCATCTATTTCCCACCCTCCCTCCCTTCATTACTCTTTTCTTCTTCTCCCTTATCCCTGGATGATGGATTCCCCTCACTTTGAGCCGACTCTTACGGCTTCTTCTCCATCCTCTGACCATCACTCCAGTCCACCTTCTAGGGAGGTCGGATCTCCGACCAACCTCCCGCTCCCTCCCTCCCTTTCATCTCATCACTCTGGGCATGCTGTGCGAGACGTCCGAGGATACCAGATAGAGCAGATACGACACCTGGACGATGTTGTTGCTGAGTTGAGAGCGCACTCTGTTGGTGACCCGAGAGCGCAGTGGAGATCAGCAGATAGATCCCATTCTAGAGGGATGGAGGAGCAGATAGCACATGGAGCTCAGTCAGCTTCTACATTAGCCCCATTCCTCTTGGATTTGGATTACTTTCAGCGACTGCCGACATTTTCAGGAGAGGCGCACGAAGAGCCTTATCTTCACCTGTCCGCTTTCGAGGAGTTTTGCAGAGCACAGAGATATTCAGATGTCACTGCAGAGGAGCTGATGAGCAGGACCTTCCCCTTTACGCTTCACGACAGAGCCATGAGATGGCACCGACGATTGGGGAGGATATTCGAGACGTGGGGAGAGCTACGTCGAGAGTTTCTACAGAGATACTTTCCCCCACGTAGAGCAGATTTCATGCAGTCTTTGATCAGGGACTTTTCAGTTGACCCCCAGGAGCCATTGTACGAGGCATGGCTGAGGTTTCTTGACCTCTTGAGGAGATTTCCAGAACATGGACTTCCACTGACAGATTTGATTGAGATCTCCATGCGGGGGATGACCGCAGAGCAGCTTGCACTGGTGATTACCACATGTGGCGGTTCACACCGCAGTTCCGACATTCACTTCCTGGATACCATATCGAGGCTACTTTCACAGAGTCCTTCTTCACAAGATGCTTCGGTCGGGACAACACATGAGGACGATGCAGTACCAGTGCGGTGTGTCACTTCACATGGTGAGCCAGCTTCTACACACCAGCCCGAGGATTTGGATGATGCAGCACCACTAACAGAGGAGATGACTATGATAGCAGAGGTTCGGACCCAGAGTCTACTCGAGTTCCCATTGGCCTTCCAGTTGGAGTTCGAGTCAGCCCCAGAGTTCTCTGTTGACGAGTCTTGGATATCAGATCTTCTGATACTCCAGGAGCCGGAGGAGCCCCAGCTTTTGCAGCCGTTGATTCAGACACTTCAGATTCCAGTCCCGGAGGAATCAGTTTCCTTCCTGCAGAGACACTTCTTGGATGCAGACAGTCACCAGGACTCAGCTCAGCAGCCACAGCTTGATGAGGGACACCACTTTGAGAGTACAGATACAGAGAGTCCCGTCTTCGAGCCTTTTGTCCTCTACGTTGTTGAGACAGATACACTTTCTGAGGACCAGCTGACAGCCGGCATAGCCGAAGAGCGAGGATCAGCCACAGACACTTTGCCAGCTTCCGCGCTGTTGACTAGTACCTTCTCCTGTTTCCAGATTGCCGAGATCTACACTCTTGATGATGATGCAGCCTGGTGCACTGAGTGGATACCTGATAGCAGTGCAGATGCCGATATAGACCCTGATCCTCTTCTAGTCACTTCTGATCTGGCATCTCTCCCCGAGGGTTATCTACGGGAGGATGTCGCACTCGATGAGTACTCGGTTTCACCTGCTGATAGTGTTTCCGATCTGGCGGAACACGAAACCGAGTCTTTAGATCATTCTGATTCTGAGTCTTCTCACCTCGACGACCCTCGCGAGGATGAGCCCATTCTGGAGATATTCGATGATTTGCCTGATCTGATTCTATTACATGCATTGGATATCATTCTGCTTAAAGAGTCTCCTGATCCTGATTGTCCACATCTGTTTGAGACACTCATTGACGTGGAGGATTCCATGACTGATCCATCCTTCTCCACGTTTGATTTCTTCGGCTCTATACTCTCACTCCAGTCTGATCCAGAGCCACTGATTTCTTTTGGGCTACCGGATCCCGATTACTTATGCTCATATCATTGGCCGGTAGTAGACACCCGCCTGATTGCATACCTGGGTGTCTTACTTTACACTGTTGAGTTCGTCGTTGTTCTCACACAGAGACTGCAACGACAGTACGGCATTCGACTTACCGATGCCGTCCTGAACCTTGATACTGCATTATCCTAGCCCTTGCGCCCAGCTAGGGGCATAAAATCTAGCGCTTGTTGAGAGGCACCTCAACATTGTACTCTTTTGTATATACGTGTTTCGTCTTATTTTGATCTTTCTTTCTTCCGTTTTTGTTTCCACCCCAGGTCTCGGTTAAGATTATCTTTGCTATACTTAGGATATTGCTCATCCTAAGTATAGGGGGGTGGAAACACCGGGCTGTTCATTCGTCTGTTTCATCACTTCTGTTTTGTTGCCTGTACTTAAGGTTCTCCACCTTAAGTATAGGGGGAGTGATGTCCTCCTTCTTGTATATATTCGTGATTTTCTTCGTGTCTTTCTGCTCCTGTTTTGCTGCCTATACTTAGGGATATTTTACCCTAAGTATGGGGGGGCAGATTCTGTATATTCTTCACTCGGATTTCCCTTCATGTACAGCTTGCTATACTTAGGATTAGTTAATCCTAAGTATAGGGGGAAACCACCGAGTCCCTCTCATTCTATTCATTTATTCGTTTCTATACTTAGCCATTCCTTTTCACTTCCCTTTTACTAAGCACGAGTTATGTCTTCTTCATCGCTCTTGATCACTCTGAGGACATCGTTCGAGCTAAGTATAGGGGGGGTGTGTATATATTTCATATATACTTTAGCCATAACTCGTACTTTGTGTGAGTGTGTTAATAAATAAAACGGCTAAAAATCACAAAAATTTAAAAATTTTCATGTACATAAACTTCTTTTATTTGCACATACATAGCTAGTGTACAAAGTATTTTTGTAAAAATGATTTCAAAAATCTTTTGTGTAAAGCATGTGTAAATATTTTTGTATCAAAATTATGTACATAGTACAAAATTTTTCCAAAATGTTTTGAAAATCAAAAGTTTGCAAAAATCTTGTGTAAATGTTTGTAAATATCTTTTTGCAAAACTTGCACTTCATGCATCATCATCATCCATGATTTCAAAACATTTTTCAAAAATTTTGCATGATTGTAAAATATTTGTAAACAACATCTTGTGTACATATATGTATATAATTTTTCCTGGATGAGAGTTGACATTTAAACCAAGCCTGGAATTAAATTGAGAAATGGAGCTTGAAAAAGATCTTAATCCACTTAACTTTAAGAGGAACCTTATAGGACTTAGGGTTAAGGCTTTTCAGGTCCATAAGGACTTAATTCTTTGAGTCCACTAGGCTATGAGCATATGTCATCTTGATGAGCCTAAGTAGAGCACTTAACAACACACGCATGACTCTTAGAGACAATGGCTTGACTTGCACCAGCACTTTACACATGGCTCTCCACGGATGAGGTGGTGAGGAGGCAGGCGGAACCTCTCTTCTTCTTCTAGTGAAGGAAGTGCACCTCAACTTGGTCTAGTGGTGATGAAGGCTAAAGACAGAAGCTGTGGGTTGCAATAAAGCTTCAAAAGAGGGATAGTCTACTGGCTCAAGAGGAAATTTCTTGTATATATGCTGCACCATGTAGATATGCTGTACAGAAGTCCTTGAAAAAAAAATGCAAAAATACAAAAAGAACTCCAAAAAAGTGGTGGGTCGGATTGAAAATTTAATAACCCCACCGGAGTGTATATAGTCAAATAAAGCAAAGCTTATGGTATCCATGTTACATCTCATGAAGCTTGCAGCGGGAGACTTAGCTACACTGGCTAAGCTTCCAAAAGTCTATACTTCTTCCCCCTCTTCTTGAGCCGGTTGCACTTGAACTTAGAAGGGAATACCCCGCTTCTCGAGGAAAGAGTTGCTAGACCAAGGCATTAGAGTTACCAGGTTGAGGGAGGCTGTTTCTTTATTACTTCTGAGGTGGGGAGCCACATATCACTTACACTGCATGGAAAGATTCATGGTCATTAGAGTTTGTGTATGTAGACTTGTTCTGATCTGGTTTATTGAGGAGTCTTGTCCATAGATTGGTGGAACTTATAGGCTGTTAAGTTTTAAGCTTAGGTCCAAATAAGGTTCCGACACATTAATAATCCAAAGATCTGATCGAGCTCCATATCCCAATTTAATGAAGGCAAGTTTAATAATCAACCTTGATCCATGTACATTCTCTTTTTCTTTTTCTTTTTCTTTCTTTTTCACTTCTTTTTCAAATAAGTGTTTGCTAAGGGACTAGCAAAGTTAAGTATAGGGGGGTGATGAATACCCATTCATCACTCTTTATTCTTATATTTTAGCTACAAAAACCTTTGCAAATGCATGTAGATAGGTGTAAATACAAATAATTACCAAAAGCATGCATTGTGTAAAAACTTATAATTAGCATGTTTTTGTGCAAAAATAAAAGAATAAAGATTAAAAAGAAAAAGAGGGAAATACTTAGAATAAATATTGAGCAACCTAACCCAAGGGAGGGCTCAGCATGGGCCTGACCGCATAAAAGCCAAAGTAGAGGGAGATAGGGGCTCATGTGTAAATAAATTAAATTATATTTTCCTCACCCAAAAATATGCTTGTAAATACTTGTATATATTTATGAATATTAAAAAAACAAAATAAAATTTGAAAATTAAAAAGATCAAAAATACCCTTTCACCATGTACATAGACCATGCTTCTTTACTTAATTAACCTGGTAAATAAATAAAATCATTTTTTAGACTTTCTGTAAATATTCTATGCTATATATTGTAAGTAAATAAAACAAAAAAAATCAAAACAAAAATCAAATAAAAATAACAAAATTAAAATTACAAAAATATATTGTACAAATGCCATGTATGTAGTTGTACATATCTATTTATTTTACCCATATACATAAATAATAAAAACCAAATAAAAACACCCTTTTATTTCTTATTTTATAATGTAAATAAATAAAATATAAAATAGGGATAAAATTGCACAAAAATAATAATTTAAAAATCAAAAATTAAAAACCCTAATTATGTACATATACCTATATCTAGTACATATTATGTATATAGCCCATTTTTATTTCCAAAAATTAATTAAAAATCACCAAAAAATAGAAAAAAATAAAAGAAAAATATTTCATGTTTTGGGTTTTTGCAAAATCGGCCATTTGCTGCCTTATTTTTGAGCTTCAAATCTTTTCCACGTGGCAGCTTCTGATTGGTCCACGGAGATGTTGACCTCCGGTCAACTCCCTCCGCGGACCGTCCTCTCCCGCGGATCTCGCGCCCGACCCGATTTCTTCCCTTTTTCCGCGCTCGATCCGCTCGCCATCTCCGCAAACCCCGGGTCCTACTTCTTCTCCTTGCATCCGACATGCTCGCCGGAGCCCTTGCCTCGGGATCCGCGCTTCATGCTGCCCTACCCGACCAACCCTAGTCGGGTCGGCACCCATATAAATCTCGAGCTCCGCCACCAAATTCCGGCATCTTTGGCTCTCCACCCTTCGTCCCGTGACCTCCACAGCAGTCCCTGAGGTGACAGCTCTCGATTGCCCGTGTCGCAGCGAGGAGGGGGTGGCCGGACCACTGATCCGGCGACTGCGCGCCGCCGTGCTCCGCCCTGTGCAGGAGCTCGAGCCTCAGGACCAGACGACCTTCGAGGCCACGACCGGGAGCTACCTCAGCTCCAGCCTAGTCTACTTCACCACCCAGGTAACCTTCTAGCTTTCTTATTTAGCTTAATTTCGAGTTATCCCCAAATCGTAGCTCCGCCGCGTTCCGTCGATTCCGGCCATCTCGCATACCTTTTCGATCATCGGAACCCACGTTCACCATCGCCTTTCCTCCACGCGCCTTCTCCGCCCCTTCGTTCAACCCAGCTCGCACAGGAGCAGGGGTTCGAGCTCCACCGTCCGTCGCTCGCCGGAGCTCGCTCATCCCGATGCATCGACCACCTTCACACCGCCTCATCGGGTCGAGGCACTTTGCCCTCGACCCGCGAAGCTTCTGACCCACTTTGCAGGTCCGGAGGAGGCCATCTGAGGCTTCCCTACATCCAGGCCAGGAGCTTCCCTCCGCCGACCTCGCCGGAGCCCCTCCAGGGCTCGGCTGGGCCATCGGAGGGCACCAACAGCTGCGGAACTTCATCGCGAATCTTCTCCGATATCCAGAGGCAGCCGAGGAGGACCACCGCGCTCGCACGAGGCCGGCGAAGCTCGCCGGCCAACTGTTCTTCCAGAGTCCTCGAGCACCGTCCGATCGCCCTCAGCTCCCCAGTTCGCATCACGTCCCTCCATTCAGGAGCTGCAGCCACCGCTTGATCAGCCCGAGTGACGATTTGGACCGTTAGCGCAGAGAGAGAGGCACCAGCACCCGAGGCCGTCAGATCTTCCACGTGCCCTCCTGTGAGACGTCGATCAGGCCACGTGCGGAAGGAAAGAGGCGTCCGTCGTCCAAGACCGTTAGATCAGCCACGCGTCCATCATCCAGCCGTCGACGTAATAAAGGGGTAATTTACCATAGGCCCCCTCTTAGTTTATGCTTTACGTTTCAGTCCTGTAAATATTTCGTGCCTTTTATTTACGTTGGGTTATTTGCACATTGGACCTCGTACTTTTCAGTATTTGCACTTATGCCCCTGTATGTGCGAGCCACGTGCTTCGTCACGTGTATATTTGGTGTATTTGCAACATTAGTCCTGTAGTTCTGGTTGTTTGTTAATGAATGAAAACTTTTTGGTAATTGCATATATGCCCCTGTGAGTGTTTTAATTGCACATGTGCGTCTTTTAGTGGGTTATTTGCAACACAGCCCCTGGACTTTTTGGTACGAGTTACCAGAAGGTCCTCGGGACTTGTTTTTCTTACCAAAAGGTCCCTGAGTGCCCCAAGCACGCGCCGCGCGCGTGCGTTGCTGGGTTAATTGCACCTGGACCCCCAGAACTTCGGGCATTTGCACTTCAGTCCCTGTGCACAGTGCCCTCTTGTCATTTTTGAATAAAATATCAAATCACCTCCAAATCCAACGAAAATTTGACACATGGCTCCTGCCATGGTGTAGGATTTTTGTAGATTTTTGAGGACATTTTTGATCTTATTTGCTATTTTTAAAAATTCAAAAACATCTATTTTTGGCACTGTTGAGTTTTAAAAATCCCAAAAAAATATAAAAACCCCCTCAAAAATTCCACAAAAATTAGGTACTGTTTCTTTTGTGTGTCTTGATTTTCTAGCCAATTTTAGCTATTTTGCATTGCTTAAAAACCCTAAAAATTCAAAAACACCTAAAAACTCATAAAAATTATAATAAATAATCTAAAAACCCAAAAACAATAATTCTGGTGCTCAAATTTTCCTTATTTTATCTAGAATACAGGAAAAATACCTCCATGCCCTCTTGAGATCCTTAGATATTTTATCTTTGGATTTTGGGCCTGGCTGGACAGTGCCTTGCATTTTCAGTACTGTTTGATTTTTAGAAAATAAAATACACATTAGAAAAATCCCAAAAATTCACCAAAAACATTAAAAAATATAAAAAACACAAAAATATTTTTGTCTGAATTTTTGCTTACTTCTTGATGCATTAAATAATTTGTTGAAGTGTGCTTGCTTTTGTTTTTCTCATTTTTTTTACATATTAAAAATTCCAAAAAAAATTTAAAAACAATTAAAAACCACTAAAAAAATGTTTTTCCTTTTTCTCTGATTTTTTTTGACTACTTCGTAGGCTTTTTAGCCAATCCGTGCTCCTTGAGTTCGACCCTGGGTGCTATACCAGGTAAATCTCATAGCAGGACCTCTTTCCGTGCTTGATTGATTTTGCTTGTCATTAGGGGTTCATTTTTTTTTCTTGATTGACTTAGTCGAGTAATAGAGGTCGCAACGACCTATTTTTGTACCTTTACCTCTGTTGCTTGGCCGGTCATCAACTACCGCCGCCTCGAAGAGGTCATCACCTACAAGCACACAAAGCGCAACTGAGAGCCTTCTCGAGCTGAGCAATTACGCCTTGAACGATAGAAGATCTCCGCCATTAGCACGTCATTTTTTTATATCAAGCGAACTATCAAGCATATGAGAGATTTCATGTCCTAATCATGAAGTCTACACGAATCTCCACTCATTCTTCTTCATAGATCTGAATACACAAGCAACTGATTATAATCACCATCACTTCATTTACATTTGTTGTTTTATCGAGCATCGTGTACCTGCAAATGAACTCATACTGAAGCACGATTCATTGGAGATTCGAAAGCTTTACCGCCAGTTGAGGGATCTTCTACCTCGAAATTTCTCCATGCGTGAAGAACAAGGTGAATCGTCCCCTGGAGATCCGCACGAATGAGAGCCACAACGATTCTGTTGTGAATTGTTGTAGCCTGGAAACTTAATCGAGGGAAGACATGATCTGGACTCTAAGACGTGCAAACCCATTTTTATTTAGGATTTTTAATATTAACCATCGATCAAGAAATTGATCTGATGGGCTACATTGTAGCCTGGAAATTATTCTTATATTATGTATACATCCCTATACTATATATAGCTACTGTACATAATTATACATATGCATAAAATACAAAACATAAAAAATACTATAAAAGTACGTAAAAATACCTATATTACCCTATATATAGCATGAAATAAATTCTAAAAAATAAAAATATTTTCTTTTTTTTCAGAAATCAATTAAAAAACAAAAAATGTAACAAACTTTAAAAACCATAAAAAAATATGAAAACTCCTCTAAAAATTCAAAAAAAATTACTTAGCATATTCTACTATATTTTATATTCTAAACTAAAAACAAACCAAAAATCAAATATTAAAACCTATAAAATAATACAAAATATATAAAAACTTCTAAAAATCATAATTAATTCAAGAAAAATCACACAAAAATGCACAATATATCGCTTTAAAGATAATTGCATTAGTTTTCATAAAAATAAAATAAAAATATATTAATATTGTTTACTATTTTAAAAATCAAAAATTAAAATATGTTTTCAATAAAAATCAGATTTTCAACATTAAAAGTAAACCGAAATCTATAAAAATCCTAAAAACCTTCTAAATCCATAAAAACATAAAATAAAACTAAACATGAGAATAATAAAATAAAAATCAAATAAAAACCACAAAATATTTCTTAAATAATAAAAAATCCTAAAAATACAATTAAAATCAAGAAAAAATACTGAAATAAAAAAATTAGGAAAATCAATTACCTTAGTTTGTCTATAGTTTAACCCTACTTTTCTAACTGTTTACCTCCTTGAGTTCGACACTCCTATACTTTATAGCTATACATCAAAGTTTAGGTGTATAAATAATAAAATAAATTTTCTGCTAAAATCCACCTGGTCCGTTGATATCTTTAGGCTAGGTGTGGTTTTTCACTTATCTCCCCCTACTTTATTCCTTGTCGGACTAGTCATCAAGATGCCTAGGTCTCAGAGTAAATGATCATAAAATATCTTTCATATTTTATTTTTTTCTTTTCTTTATTCTGTACTTTTGGCTTTATAGTATTTTATACAGTATTTATACAACAATGCATGAATGTTAATTTACGTAGATTACAGGTATTTACATGCATTTAATAGGTTTTTGAGGTAAAAATGATATAATAAAGGTGATGAAATGGAGATTCATCAGGTTGGTGGCTCTGAAAGGAAGGGAGGCAGGGACCGTGCAGTTGACCAGGGGGTCAACACATAGGATGCTCTTGTTGTTCCACATGGACGAACTAGGAAAATAGAGGAAATGAATCCCTGATAAATTCATTTAAAATCATTAAAAATTAATTTCTAGTCAAAACATGAAATACCTTTCTATTTTCTATAGTATTTTATTATGATTTTTATTTATTTTTACAAATTCATGTATTATGTGTTTATATTTACATGTATATACATAGGTACTTATACCTTTATTTTATTTATATTTTGAATTTTGTATTTTATTGATATATTTATGTATTTATATTTATAAATTATTTAATTACAAACATATATATTTTATTATATTTTTTATGATTTTATTTCATTACATAAATAAATATGTATATGCATTGCATATGTATAGTTTACATATATATTTGGATACATTATATATTTTAATGAAAATTCCATGGTTTTATTCTATATTTATTATTTACATATATTTAAAATAATATTTACAAATATATAAAACTATAAAAAACTTAAATTATAAAGAATAAATATATTGTATATTCTATAAAAGTATACAATACAATAGGGACCCAACAACTAACTTTTGCATATAAACTCCAAATTAAATGAAACCACATTCATTAAATAGATAATTAAATGTTATTAACAATAAATGTGAGTTTGGTAAATTTTGAATCCTTATGAAGGAGATACATGTTTGGGAAGTTCTCATTGCGGCTATTTTGTTTTGTGTGTCCTGGATGCATTGTATATTACTTTTATGTGAAATAAATTTTGTATTTTTCTTAAAATTTTTATGTTCAACTTTCATATTAATGGTTTCTTTATTTGGAGTAAAAAAACAACAAAATAAAATAGGTGCCTAAAAGGGATTTGTTGACAAACAAAATTAGGGTTTTTAAGTGTTGTCTATACAATTGCTTGCCCTATCTCTTCCAACTTTATTCCTTAATTGCCATGTCATCATGATGACGTGGTCTCGGAGTCTAGGGCATTCAATGTCCTAGACACTTTATTTTTTTCTTTTCTTTATTATTTTATTTTGGAATTAAATAAATATATTTAGACAGTATTTATGTGTCAATTATTGAGTGTTATTTCGTACAAATTAATGCTATATACATGTATTTTTATAGGAATTTAAGGCTAAAATGAAAGAATAAAGGTTATGAAATGGATATTCATCAATGTGTTAACATACATTTCCAATAAATGTAACAATGACAATATTAAAGAGTCAACGAATAATCATTGTTATATTATTCATTCCACATTTAAAGAATCATCCGTTGCAAATTTAAATAATTAAGTAAATAGGTACATTTCTTGTTATAAATTTAACTATGAATATTAATTACGTGTATCTTAAGCTAATTTTAATAGCAAGTTAACTAAAAAGTCAACAGATTATTTTTGTTATATGAACCTCAAAAACAACTATAACGGTTGTTGTGACTCACATGAGTAAAAGATATTTTTGATTCGAGTTATATTTATTGTTATATTTTTGAATCGAATATTCAAATTTTCTTTTACGGAACGAACACATTTGCGTAAAAATTGCTAGTTTACCCAGTAAACATAAAGATGATTCGGAAAATGTGTACCTTACCACATGCATATAGAATGGTCTTCTATATTAAACCACTTGAAGATTTTTCCTTGGATGAGATTCTTAATATGTTACGTAGGTCATGATGCGGGTCGTCAGCCCTCACAAGACAGCGTTACTGTTTGTTCTTCGCGATAAAACGCCGGTATGTACGACTGCGATTTCACGAATTTTGAGATCTCCATTAGCATATCTTCTCTAACCATTACATGTTTGCAATGTTACTTACCCAGACTCCATTGGAGAAATTAGAGCAGATTCTTAGAAACGATGTGAAAGAGGTTCTCTCTCTCTCCCTCGGGTTTTTTTTTTGGGAAAAAAACTGTGCAACATGTATTCCTGCAGTCATCATTTAGTTTATGGGTTCGTATGCTTTCAGATATGGGATTCAGTTCTGAAATCACAAGCATACACAGATGTACGCCTTGAGGATGTTTTCAAGGTAAGATGGATGAATCTGGAATAGTTTTCCGCTATTACATTAATTGTTGTGAGGTCATGTCATCCCTATATCTGTGGTTGGACAGGTAGAGGTGGTGGCTCTTTCAAACTATGAGACGAACTTGGAACAATTTATAGTGCAGGTGACGGCTGTTATAAAATATATTAACACAGTAATTAAGCTTTTCCTACTTCCGGTCTTAATACTAGTTGCGTACGAATTTCCGTCTCCTGTACCAAGGTTGCTGATCTAAGACAGATAATTGATGATGATATACGTGAGGGAGATCGAAGTCAACTTAAAACTTCTCCAGTCTTTCTTCACTCTCTGCAACAAGTGTGGAATGATATTAGAGGAAACAAAGATCTGGACCTGCCTTCCCACGCTGTAGTGACAACTATATTTCTCTATCATATTTTCTTCTGGAGTAATAAAGTCATTAATCGTTGTTTTTTGATGGGATTTTCAGATTATGACTTCCAAGACGCGTTGTGAAAAGATAGCCAAGGAAATGTATGCTAATTTAAGTAATGATGATGAGGTAAATATGGCCCCGTCGACGCTCTTATTTTTACACGACTGCTGGAATTAAAAGATGAACTGTTGCAGACTTGGATGGAACTTGAGAAGGAGGCACAAGCTCACCTGGTGATGGAGTTTGGGGAGAAACTTAGTTGCGTAATTAAAAAGTGCATGACAGGGTAAGTAACATGCAAGATTATGACCCTGCATCAGATACTTATAAATAGTATACTAAATCCTAACTTAGTATCCTGATGTATGACACTCGTATTTCTTCCCTCACCTCACCACTAACAGTATAACATACATATATTATGGATGCTCTTCTTACAACCATTCCGACATATATACACACTATGCCATCTAGGGTTTAGGTCTTTGGACGTCTATCGAGAAAAAAATGCTTTTGACAACTTGTGTTCGAGCTCAATTGGAATCATTGACAACCATCCAAAATAATTAACCTCACGTTAATAGATAATAATCCCTAACTGACACATCACTTATTTTCAATAATAATGGTGGTTGCACAGTCCAAGCTTAGGTCCTCTTGGTTAACTCTTTCCATTACTATAGAGAACCAGATCCGATAGCATTTGTAAAGTCATGAGCTTAGATCAATAAAAAATTATTAAGGAAAACTAGCTTTAACAACCTGTCTCCGGTAGGAGGAGGTCTCTAGGGAAAGGGACGCAGTGCTATCGGTGTGGGCGGCTTAGGCACCGGGCAGATTTTTGTGCGGTAGAGGTCCGGTGCTTCTCGTGCAGTAGAACAAGACATTGACATTTCAGCTGCAGAAGTTCTCACCATGCACACAACGAGAAGTACATAGCGGCTCTTGGAGTGAATGAGACGAAACAACAAGGTGCACGGGCGGCTATGCCGGAGCGATGTCTGGCAACGGTAGTTCCAAGTCGTCCATCTTTTGCAGAAGTGGTGCAGGGAGGCCTAGCAATCAGGGGGATGGTTTCCTCCTATGGTTTTTTGGTGGTTCGAACAAACGATCCTCCGATGGTGGCTGTTGATGAACTATCGTTATTATTCGGGAGGTCTTTCAAGGGCGACGTTGTCGGGATATCTCCAGGATTGGTTCTTGCTCGAGGGCTATCGACGATTGAGATTGATGCAATCCTGTCTAGCGACAGTGACGTCAAATCGTCGTGGAGGAGACCGTGGTTTGCTGATGGGGAGCTAACCCCACTCGCTGTGTATTGAGGTTACGAGGGGTACGTTTCCTCTCGCGCTCGGAAGGAAGATTGAATGAGCTCTTTGCGAGTATCGGGGAGGGGCTGGTGTTGCTTTCAAATGGCTTGGTACCGGGTTTGGTGGCGAAGGTGATGACGGTCTCGGTATGGATCAGAGGTCACCTGCCTAGTCAACTACGCCTTTGGATTGGGTGTGTATGCTTCAGGATCTCTGTTGAGAAGGTCCTTCCTCCTCCACCGCTGCTTGTGGAGGAGGGGCAACGGAGTTCCAATTGGGAGGAGAGAGGTCGGGGCATCATCAATACCAAAGGTAATGACCACATATTCAATTCGCCATTATCATTGCTGAGGATTTTGGGGATCAAGCCACGCTTACCAATTCTTCATCTTCCTTTTCGAGAATTTCGGGGTTCGATTCTTTTTAATCGGGAGAAACGTCAGGCATAATTTCAAACGGCACGATTTTTAATTTGGGTGCAACGGGAGTGGACTTTCCAACTTGAGAGGAAGGCATTATTGGGTGCATTAATTGGTGGGGTCCACGGGTCTCATGTTTGGATCCACTTGAACGGGACCCGTTGAAAACCAAATTGTAGGATCATGCAACCCGCAACATCCAACACGACTGAATGCAGCCCGACATACATCCAGATAACATCTGCTCTTCTGATTTCGGCGGCCCTACCTCGCCTCGAGCTCCCCCCTTTGGCGTCCTCGAGCCCAAACAACTGAACCAGGAGAGGCCACTTTCTACTTGCAACTCCCCTCCAGTGGTCGTGCCCAGCAAGGAAGATGTCATCATGCCTCTTTCCGATCCACTGACTGTGGTTAACTTTAATGATTTGGGAGTTTTGTCGGTGGATCGGCGGTGTTTCTTTGTCCCGGAAGCTGTCGCAATGGAGGAGAGAACTGATAGTGTGGTGCCGTAGAAGGGGGAAGCGGAGATCATTCCTAAGGGGAGTAGTGCTTCAGACTCCGGTCTTGTATCATGCACCTCCATGGAGGGTTTTAATGTAGAGGTTTGCATGCATCACTGTATGAAGAGCAATCAACCGCGGAAGGGAAGACTTAGGAGAAGTGAGTAGATACAGTTGGTGCATCTGGGGTCTCAGTAAGGGGGGAAGAGAAATTGGTTGTAGCTAAGGTGGCGAGGGTGACCCCTGTCATTGGGAGTCCCACATGTTGTAAATGAAGATAACAACCTGGAACGTACGGGGGTTAGGGAACCCCGATAAGAGAGGTTTCGTTGGATCTCTTCTAAATGAATGGATGACAGATATCATTCCTCTTCAAGAGACTAAGCTTAGTGAGTGTTCAGAAGCGCTGTGAATCTCTCTCAATTTGAGGCGTCTAAACAATTTCTCCGTGATTAATGCAGTGGGTAGTGCCGGTGGCGTTGTTGTGGCATGGGATGGTGAATTATTCTACTCACTATCATAAAGGCGGGGCAGGTTAATACTGACAGTGGAGCTTTTTGTGAAACATCTTGGTTCCAGATTAGTAGTTTCTTGTGTCTGTAGCCCATCTGACTGCTCACTTTGGGGTAACCTTTGGGCGGAGCTACGAGCTATGAGAGAGGTGTTCCCAGATTGGTTTGGATGATTTCAACGTCACTTTGTTTGCGGCTGACAGACGAGGGATGAAAGGGGGACATGACCCTGGCTTACAATATTTTGTTGATTTGGTTGGAGATTTGTAACTAGAAGTTCTAGATGCCACTGACACTAGATACATATGGAGAAGCTTTGGATCCCACTCTAGATTAGATTGTTTTCTCATTTCACCCGAGGTGCTACAAGTGTTCGTGTGGTATTTCCTCTCATCCGATATCTGGATCAGATCATTCACCTCTTGTTTGGGATAGTGGTGACGGGGATATCCCACGCTCCTATTTTAGATTTGAGGAGGCATGGTTACTTGAAGATGGCTTCTGGCAGATGGTAATCGATCATTGGTGATTAGTTGAGGGTGTGGGTGCGGTTGCATATCGCTTGTCACAGAAGTTAGTTAGCTTGAGGGAAAGGTTGAGCGAGTTCAAGCGAGAGCGGTGGCGGAGGAGGGGATTATCAGGCAGGACAGAGCAGAAGATTATAGAGACCTGACAGATGAAGAACTAAAAGAGAGAAGAGATTACATGATGGCAATTGCTCTAGAGAATCAGAAGACGATGATGGAATGGAAACAAAGATCAAGGCAGAGTGATGAATCTCGATTCATCATTCTTTATTCTATCATTTCGGCCTTAAAAACCCAAGCAAATGCATGTAGATAGCATCAATTTTTCCATTATAGCATTCATTATTTATTGTATTTATTGTACATTGAATAAGGTTTTTAATGCCAAAATTATATAATAAAAAGAAGAAAAGAAAAGGAATAAAATATTGCAAATATTTTATGACGCTAACCCCGAGACCAAGTCCAGAATGGAATTGGTCGACAAGGAATAAAGTAGGGGGAGATAAGGGTCAATCATACAATAAATACCTCATTTATTTATTCATTTATTTATGCATTTTTGACACCTATTTTGTATATAATTATTCATTCATCAAATAGAGAAGCTTTGTACATGAAAGTTGTAGATAATAATGTAAATAAAAATACAAAATTAAGTTTGTACAAAAATGATACACAGTGTACGTTTTATACACAGAATAAAAAGCCAAAATCTCAACTTCACAGACTCATATATTGCAAATAAAAACTCAAAATTACCCAAAATCACCTTTAATTGTATATAGCTTTCTAATAACTATTTAATAAAATTGGTTTCATAATTTTTGGAGCTTATCTGTGAAAGTTAGGTTTTGGGCCCCTATTGTACATAATACCGATTAATATTTTTACAACTTCATTTTTTTATAATTTTGCAGACATTATGTATAACTTATGTGTACATTAAAATTAGAATTAGACCTAAAAAGAAAAGGAGAATAAAATAAAACTAGCTCAAAACATAGATGAAATACCTATGATCTATATGTGTAGAAATAAAAGGGAAATACATTCTTTAATTATTTTATTCTTTCATATTTTTATAATATTGTAAATATTACATAAAATTTATAAAAAATGTAAATCCAAAATAAAAACAAATGAAATACATTAAATAAATACATGATATACAAAATATATGTAAAATACCTATTATAATACCTATATACCACATACACCTATTTATTTAAATATGTAAATAAACTCATAAAAATGAAATAAAAATATATCTATACTCACAAAAATAAGGTATAATTTTATAAAATGAGAAAATAAAATAATAAAATAAAAATAAACAAAATAAAAATAAAAACATGTAAATACACTTATAAATACATTATTAAAATAAACCCATAATAAAATACATAAAAAAATAAATAAAAATCATAAATAAATACTACATTAATTAATACACATTTCTTATTTTATAAGAAAAGTCTAATAAAATCATTTTTGGGGTTAAATTAATGAGTCAATAATCGAGCTGACGTGGACCAATCAGAAGCCAGGGAATGTTGACCTCCGGTCAACTCCCCCTGCGCTTCTGACTATCGTCAGAACCATCTTTTCCCCGTTTTCCCTCCCTTTTTCATGGGTGTCCCATCGTTCGATTGCCCTCGAATCCTTCATGAAAGATCTTCCCCGATCAATGTACATACGCGCCGTCCTCTTGGATCCCTTGTACATACCACCGATTCCTAGATATTAGCCAGTTAATAAAGGTCTCCAGGGATGTCTATAAATAAGTGTTTCCTCCTCCTTGGCCGAATTTGGCCAATTTACATCCACCCAAAAGCCTCGAATCCGTTCCTGAGAGGTTCCTCGTGACAGGGGAAGCGTTTCAGCAACGTGAATCAGCCGGAGGAGGGATCAATTTTATCGCGGCGGAGCTCCGGCGTCTGTCCTGCTCCCTGGAGGCCCTCAGGTATAAGAGCTGCGCCTTTTACTCATTTTAGATAGGTTTTAGTTTTAGCATTTCATTTCCGTCTTTAGATTAATCAGTAGCCTTTAAATGTAGCGTAGAATGACCGATTCGTAGTTCACCGGAGCTTCGCTCCGGCGAACTGTTCATTGTGATCCACCTATGTTCCGACCGCCCTCTCGCCTCCATTTTCATACCCCCTTCATTTCTCTACGCCCCAGGCACTTTCGTTCACCCAGATCTTCATCAGATCTGGAGATTAGATCTCCCCTCTCCGCCCTTCGCCAGAGATCTCCGTCCTGCTCCACCATTCTTCATTCCACCACCAATGAACGCCCCAGCCCTTCGTTTTGCCTGTGCTTATCATCTTGCAGGTGCTGGGAGGCCAAAGGACCCCCGTTGGGGTCGATTTTGATCATCTTGCAGGTACCTGGAGCCCCTTTCTTCTCCGAGCTCGCCTTGCCGATCCTTGGGCTCCCGGCCTCCCTCGCGACCATCATTCGCTGCGGAAGACCTCCCTGGAGGTGGGGACCCCGACGCCAATTCCAAAGACCTTCGGGAGGAGGAGAAGCTAGCGATCAAAGTTCGGGGAAGACAAGTTCTTCCCTGTTCTTCATGGAGAGCAGCGTCCGTTCGATCGGGGGAGGAGCTCCAGACTCGATCGTGGCCGTCCACCTTAGCCACGCCTCAGCCGTCGGCGAACCATCATCGGCCCACGTTGATGTGCTACGTGGATAAGTGAAGAACAATCAGCCGTCGGATGAAGCACATTAGGGGTAAATTGCAAAACCAACCCCCGCCTTTTTTGTATTCAATTATTAATATTGTAAATAAATTGTCACGTTACAAAATAATTGTAATTTTTGTCGTAGGGCCCCTGTACTTTCCTTAATTACTATTTGGTCCCTCCGCGCCTCACGTGCAGTCCCACGTGAGGCGCGTGAATTTTGCAGATATACCCTGGCACCTTTTGCTAATTGTAAAATAGTTTTAAAAATTTAAATAAATGTTTATTTATGTTGGTATTTTTGCACAGAGCCCCCTGTAGTTAATTTTATTTGCAAAAATGCCCCTGCCAGGCTATTTTATTTTTGTGCCTTTTATGTATTTATTAAAAATAGATACTTAGCTCCAAAAAATCCACAAAAATTAGGTCAGATGCTCCATAATATGTACTTTCACGCCACATGTCCATTTTGCATTTTTTACATATAACCTAATTATTAAAAATGAAAAAAGAGCCCCTTTTGTACTGTTTAAATTAGAAAATACAATAAACATTATAAAATGCTTTTTGAAAAATTACAAAAAAATTATATATGGTATATTTATATATATATTTTGTCCAGAAAATGAAAACCCTAAAAATAGAAAAAGAAAATATAAAATTTCAAGAATCTCCAAAATCCTAAAAAAAATAAAAACTCTTCAAAAATACCAAAAATATGTTTTCTTATTTTATAATTATCTATATATTATTACTTATGTACTAAAATTAATGTGGGTAATTTTTGGATTTATTTTGTATTTTTAGAACCCAGATTATGTTCGGCTATTTAATTAGTCACATATGAGGGACATTTTTGGAATTAAAAATACATAAAAATTAGCAAAATTCCAGAAAAATAACATAAAAATTAGAAAAATATAAAAAGCCTAAAAATATTATACTTAATATAATGAGTATATACATATGTCTATATATCCTTATATTACCTCTCTCTCTTCTCTTATATATATATATATATCTGTATATATTATATAATTAAAAATATAAAAAGAAAATAAAATAAAAATATTAAATGTAAAAACAAAATAAAAATCAAAAAACCAAAAATAAAATAAAAAAATATAAAATAAAAAACCCACAAAAACAATAAAAAATTGGACATGAACCAAGAATTGAATAACTGCGCAACCAATTTCACACTCAACCATTCGCCCCCCAGTGTTCGACCTCTACTTGTGCTTACACCTATGCACACTTGCATGTAGAGTTATAATAAATTTTAATTCCACATTTTTTATATTCATTGCATATATTATTGTGGGTTAATTGTTGATCGATTTTGGGATTTCGTCTGAGGTCAACTCAGCGACTGTCGATCCGCCTTGTGGAAAGACACGACCTCGAAAATTCTCAGTCATCAAATGGCGTTGTTGCCGGGGAGGCAACGGATTTTGTATGGTTGATCATTTATTTATTCAATTCTTTGCTCATGTCCAATGTTCATTTCTTTATTTGATTATTATTGCGATTATTGATTGACTGTTCTGGCACATCTCTTTTATTTGTATTTGATGTGAGGGACCACCAAGCAAAGGAGGAATTCCTAGGAAGTCCTATGCACCCGAGTGAGGCGGAGTTGGCTTTTCTACACTAGCCAACAGGAGAGAGCATCAAAGACAGATGGAGGAGAATTTTGGATGGCAGCCTCATTTTTGCATTTTATTTTATCATGTATATTTATGTGAGAGAGTGACGCTTGACATGTAATAATACAGGACTCTCAAACACTCCGACTCCCGAGGTCCAGTGCCCGAGGGATTGTTCCCTTGGGGGCCTCGACGGTTTTTGACGCTTTTTCTTTTTATTTTATTATTTTGTGTGAATGAGCCCTAGCTTAGAAATTGCTTGATCGAGTAGATTAGGTCCACACACCCTAATATAATTGCATGTACCTATAGTGCATTTTGGATCTAGTCAAATTAAAACAGTCTGTTCATTTATCTCTTAACCCGTGTGCCGTGAGCGAGCCCCATCAAGCGCTACTCCTGAACTCGAGCGTGTCGAGAAGAGGAGGGGTGAGCCAAGACCGGACTCTCCGGTTAAGGATAAGTGACCGACTTGTGGTGCTTCACGATAATAGCAGTTACTATCCTAGGGCGATTTCTTGTTCTTGCATTTGCATATAGCATAGGTTTCAATTCTGTTATGCATCCCGCATGGAGAGAGCCAGGAAGCACTGTAAGTCTTCTTACTTAGCATGCATCATCGATTTCCGACCTACATGGCTTTTTCCGACCTTCTCCCTCTGTTTTTGCCACTTAGGATGCTTAATGGAAATTAGAACCTCAATAGGCACATGCATTAAAAATACCCAAAAAAGTGATAACCTAAATAAAATTGGGACTGCTAACTCTATTGGACATAAAAATAAAACAAAATGACCTTCCTTGTCTTGGGGAGAGCAACCCCCTCATTGGATGCGTTTGAAGTGCTCACGTACACGCTAAGGAGTAGAGCCCAAATCCCATAAAGCCTCCTAAGTGTTTGTACAACTTTGTGATTCTCACCTAACTCTAAAACCGAAAAGATAAATGACCATCATCTGACGGTCTTTACCGTGTCGAGTAGGTGAATTGGGGGTTTGCCTTGCGAATTGATTGTGACTTGGAGTCCGTTGTGTTTTCATTCATTATTAGAGTCATCAATCCCATCCGTGTGAGTCATGTATTTTTCATCTTTGAGTCTCTATACCTCTCTTATACATATATCTCCTCATCTACATCGAGTCGTGATATTGGTGCTGGAGCTCAATCATTTCTTCGCCAAGTCCTTCGTTTCCCTCTTCTTCACCACCTTCCTAGTGACCTCCGTACCATCTTTTCTGTCCCCATCTTCACCGGTTGAAGGAGAGCATAATCTTTGGACCATCATTTTGATGGTGTTCCCATCTTGTGTGGAACACCCAATTTTTCCTGTGCCCCGATCTTCTCGCCCGCCCTCCTCGTCCCCTCTGTATAATTATTCTATCATCCGTGATATTGGCACATAGCTCAATCAGCTTCTCCACTCCATTATGTTACCCTTCATATCCACCATCATCGTGTTCCCCTTATCACCTCTTCCTTTACCCGAGAATGTTGTGCATTTCGATGAAGCCTGCATCGAGGATTGTATGCTTACTCTGATTATTTGTGTAAGACGGGCCAATGATGTTAAGGATGCTGAGATTGATGCACTGCTCTTGGTGGATTTGACTTTGGATACGTGCATAGGAGCTTATTGAGGATTTTTTATTATGCACGATCATTAGGTGTGACTATTTATTGAGAAATTTTTGGTCTGGCACACCGGATTGAGTATGCGACGTACTTTGATGGTATAATGATGATTTCATGAGCTGTCATTGATTCATTTTGAGGTTCTTACCCATCTCCATTTTGAGGATTGATTGACTATTATGATTTGAACTTCGAGACAAAGGTGTGTGGAACCCACATGATCTCTCATCTTCTTGAGTGAACCATCCTTGATCTCCTGACTCTTTGATCCACCCTAGCACTTAGAGGAGTCCTGATGATATGTTGTGCCATCTCAGCTGATTGGATCGACTTCGAGGGATTGCATTATGATTGATATTCTGTTCTATTGTCCCACCACTGGATCTTATACCATCCGGATGATTGAATGATTGAATGCTTTTGAGGACCTGAGATTTTATGCCGGCATTCCCATGACTTACATTGATCTAGCTTGCATTACTCCCTGAGGACTATCTGCGGGAGAATGCGACAATTTCTAGGACTTCGGTTTCATCCATTGTTTGGGTTGCCATGGTGATGGGAACCAGAACCGAGTCAGATGATATGCTCGATTGGCCTCACCCTGTGATTAAGTACCCGACCTGTCGGTACCTGAGGCCAACTGTCTGATTGCTCTCCTTGACAGTCCTCGCAAGGACGAGCCTTGATACTACAATTATTCACTGCATAGTTCATAGCTCTCCGAGGTTTATCTGCGAGAGGCTATGACACATTATAGCCCACTCTGGTCTCTTCCGTTGATAGATGGTCTGTCGTCTGTCGAGACCAGACTCTCTATGGATCCGTCTGATGGATCCGGCTCCTTTGAGCCTCTTTCTCTCCTTGACCACCCTCGCAAGGACGAGATGTACTCTGATTATTCACTGTGTAGCTCACATCACTTCCCAAGGACTATCTGCGGAAGGATGTGACACTTTCTTTACGATCGGCTTCACTCATTTCTGGTGCCTCCTGTCTTCTGGAGCACGAAGCCGATTCGTCTGATTTGTGTACTCGGTCTCCCTTTCTGATTATGTGTCCGATCTGTTGGGGCATGGGACCGACTTACTTTGATTTCGCTCTCCTTGACGGTCATCGCAAGGATGAGCTCTTTTCTGATTATTCACTGACTAGATCGTAGCTCCCCGGGGGTTATCTGCGGGAGACTACGACATATTTCCGATTTGAGTGGGCTCATCTGTTGGTAGCCGATTTGTCGTCTACTGAGACCACTATGAGGGTCCGTCTGATGGATCCGGCTCTTTTGAGCCTCTTTCTCTCCTTGATGGCCCTCGCAAGGTAGAGACACGGTCTGAGACTTCACTGCTTAGTTTGCATTACTCCCCGAGGACTATCTGCGGGAGAATGCGACACTCTCTTTACGCTCGATTCCCCTTGCTGACTGTGTTTCCGATCTGCGGAACACGGAATCGGGTCATTTGATATATATGATTTTGGTCCCATCCTGAGTTGCATACTCGATCAGTGGATCATGGGACCCATCTGTTTAGACTCCTTTGAGTCCGCTCGCCTTGACGGTCCTCGCAAGGTTGAGCTCCTGATATCTAATCTTTCCATGCCTAGCTGGCAGCACGTTCCCGGAGGGTTGTCTGCGGGACGCTGCCACATTCTTTAGATTATCCGGTCTCTTCTGCTGGTAGCCGATATGTCGCCTACCGAGACTGATACTGATGATCCGTCTGATGGATCACTGACGCCTTTGCGTCCGCTCACCTTGACGACCCTCGCAAGGTCGAGTCTTCTTCTGATTATTCAACGATTAGCATGTACTACTCTCTGAGGGTTATCTGCGGGAGGGTACGTCATTTTCTAGGTACTCGGTTTTCATTTCTGGTGTCTCCTGTATGTTGGAGCACGAAGCCGAGTCTTCTGAGTGGTGTACTTGGTCCCCTCTCTGATTGCGTATCCGATCTGCGGATCACGGGACCAAGTCTTCTGATTATGGTCTGATTCCCGACTCCTTTGAGCCTGCTCAGCTTGACGACCCTCGCAGGAGTGAGCCATGACTTGCGGTGTTCGGTGTGTCTCCTGTGATCTTCCAACCTCATGACCACCGGATGCCATGATGTCTCTTGTTCCTTACCTTTCCTTATCTTATTGAGACTCTGATTGATCGGAGGAATCTGTAATGTTCCTCCTTCCTCCCGGTCTTACGGTATCAGCTCTGTTCCCTCATGCTGACCCTATGAGCCAATTGACTGCTTCATGCTACCGCACCTGATATCTTTACTTTCTGATCTGTTTGTCCCCGGTAGCCGACACCCACCTGACTGCATATCCGGGTGTCTTTTCACCTTCTGACTGCGTCCCCGTTCTCACAGGGAGACGATGACGCAAGTACGGTAATCACTTGTCAGATACCATCATGTACTTCACCTGTTCTTCACCACTTGTATATATGTGTTGTATACTATGTTCCCCCGCATGTTATGTGTGCTCTCGATCTATCGCCATATCTTTGTGTCTATACATAGGACGTACTTTGTCCTAAGTATAGGGGGGGTACACATCACGTTGTTCTTTCGTCGTTCAGTTTCTTCACTCATGTTGTTGCCTATACTTAGGGATATCTCACCCTAAGTATAGGGGGAGTGATGCGTATATTCTCCATGATCTTTTCATCTATCTGTATATATCTCTCTTTTCTTCTTTTCTTCTTTTATTTTTCATATTTCTTTATCTAAATAAAAGGCGTCATCCCTTTGTATCAGTTTTTTGTACTTAGGACGAACTTTGTCCTAAGTATAGGGGGTGCACCCCTGATTGGTTAATTCTTTCATCTGTTTATTCCCACCCTTGACCCTCCCTACTTTGTGTACAGTCTGCTATACTTAGGATTACTTGATCCTAAGTATAGGGGGGACGGTCAACTTCTATTTCCTTCATTTCTTCGTTCGTTTATTCGTTAGACTTGTCTATACTCAGTACGAGATATGTCTTCTCTTTTCTCTTCGATCTATGAGGACATAGCTCATGCTAAGTATAGGGGGGTCGTATATACTCTGTATATACTTTAGCCATAACTCGTACTTTCGTATATTTATTAATAAATATGGCTGAAAATATGATATAATTCATTAAGTAATAATGTTTTTTATTCCTCAGATTCTTTTTGTATATACTGATTAATAATTCAGGTTAAAAATAGTTTTGCAAAATGATTTGAAGAATGGTGTGAACTGTTTGGGAAACTTTTTGTGAAATATTTTCAACCTTTGTAAAAATATTTTGATTGCAAAATTCTTATATTTGTGTGAAATAAAGGATTTGAAAACCTATTTGCAAATAGTTTTGAAAACATTTTGTAAAAATATTTTGAAAAATGTATATATGGTGTTTGCAAAATCTTTGCAAAATGGATTTCAAATGTTTGTAAATATTTGCAAAAATTATTTTGTACTATACTTTTCAAAATAATTTTCAAATAAATTTGAGAAATAAAAGCATCATAAAATAAAATGCATAAAATTCTTTATCAATTGTATATACACCTAAATAAAATTACTTTGTTAAAACCTGTAAAGTCTTGTAAAATAAAACGGCACGCCCGTGTAAATAGTTGTACATATTTTATACTTTGAATGCCAAAATTATTTTATTCGTAAATTCTTTGTGTAAAATTTCCTCTCTTTATTTTCAAATTCTTTGAAAAATTGCATTATTCTTTGCATATTTGTAAATAGCATTTGCATAGCATTCATATTCTTTTATTGAGCTTGATGATTGAACTAGTCCAACAAAGTCGAAGATTGGAGCTTGGTTGGATCTTACTGCACCTAATTGCACTGGAACCTTATGGGAACTAGGTTTAAGGTACTTCAGGTCTATTCAGACTTAATTCTTTGAGAAATCAGGGCTGGGTTCAAGTCACCTCAACTGACTAACTAGAACTCTTCGAGACACACGCATGACTCTTGTCGACCGTGACCTAACTTGGACACTTGCACCTCTCACTTGGCTCAACTCAGTTGAAGTGGTGAGGGGGGTGGATTTTCTAGTCTGAGACACACACGAGTGGAAACATTTGTCCTCGTCTAGGGAGGGAAGTGCACCCCAACCTGGTCCAATTTCAATGAAGTCGAATGACAAGAGAGTGTGGGTTGCAATAAAGCTTCAAAAGAGGGATAGTCTTCTGGCTCAAGAGGAAAAAGTCCTTATGTAAATGCTGCTGTAAATAGTATGTTGAAAAAAAACTCCAAAAAGTGGGCAGGCTTGTAAATAAAAATAAAAGTGCCTGCCGGAGTATGTATATATGTTGTATAGAAAATAAGCAAGCTTGAGCATCAAAGTTATACCATGTAACCTGCAGCTGGATGACTTGACTACACTGGTCTTACATCCCAGGATATGTAGCTACACTGGCTACCATCCATTCTCTTCTTCACCTCCTCCTCTTGAGTTGGATGCCACTTGAATATAGAAGGGAATACCCCTCTCCTCGACGGTAGAGGGCTGGATTGGGGAATCATTGGGTTGTCATTCTGGAGAAGTCAGTTCCTTTATCATTTCAGTTGGGGAGAGCCACTATCACTTACATTGTACAAGTTAGCTTTATAGTCATAAGGGTTTGCATATGAAGTAGGCTAGTTCTGACCAGGCTATTGAGGTGAGTTGAACCGAGTTTTGTGACTATCAAAGGCTGTTGTGTTTTAAATTTGGTTCCCAACCAGGTTCCACATACATTTTCACACCAAGGTCTAACCTGAGCTCCAAACTTTGATTTTGTACAGACGAGTTTAATAATCATGATCAAATCAATTTATTCTTTAAATTCTTTATTTTTGCTTTTGCTTTTTCTTTTCTTCTTATTCTTTATTCTTTTTGTACTTATTGCATAAGTATTTGCTAGGGACTAGCAAAGGCAAGTATAGGGGGATGATGAATCTCGATTCATCATTCTTTATTCTATCATTTTGGCCTTAAAAATCCAAGCAAATGCATGTAGACAGCATCAATTTGTCCATTATAACATTCATTATTTATTGTATTTATTGTACATTGAATAAGGTTTTTAATGCCAAAATTTTAGAATAAAGAGAAGAAAAGAAAAAGGAATAAAATATTGCAAATATTTTATGACCCTAGCCCCGAGACCAATGGAATTGGTCGACAAGGAATAAAGTATGGGGAGATAAGGGTCAATCATACAATAAATACCTCATTTATTTATTCATTTATTTATGCATTTTTGACACCTATTTTGTATATAATTATTCATTCATCAAATAGAGAAGCTTTGTACATGAAAGTTGTAGATAATAATGTAAATAAAAATACAAAATTAAGTGTGTACAAAAATGATACACAGTGTATGTTTTATACACAGAATAAAAAGCCAAAATCTCAACTTCACAGACCCATATCTTGCAAATAAAAACTCAAAATTACCCAAAATCACCTTTAATTGTATATAGCTTTCAAATAACTATTTAATAAAATTGGTTTCATAACTTTTGGAGCTTATCTGTGAAAGTTAGGTTTTGGGCCCCTATTGTACATAATACCGATTAAAATATCCAATTTATTCATTACTTATTATTGTTACAACTTCATATTTTTATAATTTTGCAGACATTATGTATAACTTATGTGTACATTAAAATTGGAACTAAACCTAAAAAGAAAAGGAGAATAAAATAAAACTAGCTCAAAACATAGATGAAATACCTATGATCTATATGTGTAGAAATAAAAGGGAAATACATTATTTAATTGTTTTATTCTTTCATATTTTTATAATATTTTAAATATTACATAAAATTAATAAAAAATGTAAATCCAAAATAAAAAAAATGAAATACATTAAATAAATACAAGATATACAAAATATATGTAAAATACCTATTACAATACCTATATACAACATACACTTATTTATTTAAATATGTAAATAAACTCATAAAAATTAAATAAAAATATATCTTTTTCCTTACAAAAATAAGTTATAATTTTATAAAATGAGAAAATAAAATAATAAAATAAAAATAAACAAAATAAAAATAAATACATGTAAATACACTTATAAATACATTATTAAAATAAACTCATAATAAAGTACATCAAAAAAATAAATAAAAATCATAAATAAATAATACATTAATTAATACACATTTCTTATTTTATAAGAAAAGTCTAATAAAATCATTTATGGGGTTTAATTAATGAGTCAATAATCGAGCTGACGTAGAAAAATCAGAAGCCAAGGAATGTTGACCTCCGGTCAACTCCCCCTGCGCTTCTGACTACCGTCAGAACCATCTTCTCCCCGTTTTTCCTCCCTTTTTCATGGGTGTCCCATCCTTCGATTGCCCTCGAATCCTTCATGAAAGATCTTCCCTGATCAATGTACATACACACCGTCCTCTTGGATCCCTTGTACATACCACCGATTCCTAGATATTAGCCAGTTAATAAAGGTCTCCAGGGATGTCTATAAATAAGTGTTTCCTCCTCCTTGGCCGAATTTGGCAAATTTACATCCACCCAAAAGCCTTGAATCCGTTCCTGGGAGGTTCCTCGTGACAGGGGGAGCGTTTCAGCAACGTGAATCAGCCGGAGGAGGGATCAATTTTGTCGCGGCGGAGCTCCGGCGTCCGTCCTTCTCCTTGGAGGCCCCCAGGTATAAGAGCTGCGCCTTTTACTCATTTTAGATAGGTTTTAGTTTTAGTATTTCATTTCCGTCTTTAGATTAATCAGTAGGCCTTAAATGTAGCGTAGAATGACCGATTCGTAGTTTGCCAGAGCTTCGCTCCGGCGAACTGTTCATTGTGATCCACCTGTGTTCCGACCGCCCTCTCGCCTCCATTTTCATACCCCCTTCATTTCTCTACGCCCCAGGCACTTTCGTTCACCCAGATCTTCATCAGATCTGGAGATTAGATCTCCCCTCTCCGCCCTTCGTCGGAGATCTCCGTCCCGCTCCACCATCCTTCATTCCACCACCAATGAACGCCCCAGCCCTTCGTTTTGCCTGTGCTTATCATCTTGCAGGTGCTGGGAGGCCAAAGGACCCCCGTTGGGGTCGATTTTGATCATCTTGCAGGTACCTGGAGCCCCTTTCTTCTCCGAGCTCGCCTTGCCGATCCTTGGGCTCCCGGCCTCCCTCGCGACCATCATTTGCTGCGGAAGACCTCCCTGGAGGTGGGGACCCCGACGCCAATTCCAAAGACGTTTGGGAGGAGGAGAAGCTAGCGATCAATGTTCGGGGAAGACAAGTTCTTCCCTGTTCTTCATGGAGAGCAGTGTCCGCTCGATCGGGGGAGGAGCTCCAGACTCGATCGTGGCCGTCCATCTTAGACACGCCTCAGCCGTTGATGAAGATGAAAGACCTGATCTGGACCAATCATCGGCGAACCCTCATCGGCCCACGTGGATGCGCTACGTGGATAAGTGAAGAACAATCAGCCGTCGGATGAAGCACATTAGGGGTAAATTGCAAAACCAACCCCCGCCTTTTTTGTATTCAATTATTAATATTGTAAATAAATTGTCACGTTACAAAATAATTGTAATTTTTGTCGTAGGGCCCTTGTACTTTCCTTAATTACTATTTGGTCCCTCCGCGCCTCATGTGCAGTCCTACGTGAGGCGTGTGAATTTTGCAGATATACCCTGGCGCCTTTCTCTAATTGTAAAATAGTTTCAAAATTTTAAATAAATGTTTATTTATGTTGGTATTTTTTTCATAGAGCCCCCTGTTGTTAATTTTATTTGCAAAAATGCCCTTGCCATGCTGTTTTATTTTTGTGCATTTTATGTATTTATTAAAAATAGCTACTTAGCTCCAAAAAATCCACAAAAATTAGGTCAGACGCTCCATGCTATGTACTTTCACACCACATGTCCATTTTGATTTTTTGCATATAACCTAATTATTAAAAATGAAAAAAGAGCCCCTTTTGTACTGTTTAAATTAGAAAATACAAAAAAAAATTATAAAATGTTTTTTGAAATATTACAAAAAAATTATATATGGTATATTTATATAAAAATTATATATGGTATATTTATATAGAAAATGAAAAAACCTAAAAATAGAAAAAGAAAATACAAAAATTTCAAGAAGCTCCAAAATCCTAAAAAAAATAAAAACTCTTCAAAAATACCAAAAAATGTTTTCTTATTTTATAATTATCTATATATCATTACTTATGTACTAAAATTAATTTGGGTAATTTTTGGATTTATTTTGTATTTTTAAAACCCAGATTATTTTCGGCCTATTTAATTAGTCCCATATGAGGGACATTTTTCGAACTAAAAATAAATAAAAATTAGCAAAATAATAGAAAAATAACGTAAAATAATAGAAAAATAACGTAAAAATTAGAAAAATATAAAAATCCTAAAAATATTATACTTAATATATTGAGTATATAAATATGTCTATATATGCTTATATTACCTCTCTCTCTTCTCTTATATATATATATTATATAATTAAAAATATAAAAAGAAAATAAAACAAATATATTAAATGTAAAAACAAATTAAAAATCATAAAACCAAAAATAAAATAAAAAAATATAAAATTAAAACCCACAAAAACAATAAAAAATTGGACATGAACCAAGAATTGAATAACTGCGCAACCAATTTCACACTCAACCATTCGCCTCCCAGTATTCGACCTATACTTGTGCTTACACCTATGCACAATTGCATGTAGAGTTATAATAAATTTTAACTCCACATTTTTGATATTCGTTGCATATATTATTGTGGGTTAATTGTTGATCGATTTGGGAATTTCGTCTGAGGTCAACTCAGCGACTGTCGATCCACCTTGTGGAAAGACACGACCTCGAAAATTCCCAGTCATCACAGAGGTGGATCAAGGAAGGCGATGCGAATACAAAATTCTTTCATTCGATTGCCAATGGAAGGAGAAGAAGAAACTTGATTCAAGCGATTGTGGTGGGGGGATCGAGAGCGTGCGAGAGAAGGAGATTAAGAGAGCGGTGGTGGATTATTTTTGTGGACTCTCGAGAAGGGTGATGTCGAGATCGTGGAGTTGGACGAGGATGGGAGCTTCTTGTTTCTTACTCGAACAGAGTGGGTATCTGGTTAGACCTTTCATGATGGAGGAGTTTAAACGGGCTGTGTCATCACTGAATGGAGAGGGTGCACCTATTTTGAATGACTTTCCTGTATTTTTTTACAACAATTTCTGGGAGGTGGTAGGTGGAGATGTGTTTATAGTCCTAGGGGAGTTTAGCAGTGGGAATGTAGGATTCAACAAAATCAATAAAGCCCTACTTTTTCTACTTTCGAAGAAGGATGTGTCCGAACATGCTGAGGATTATCGCCCCATAGATCTCTCCAATGCTATCTATCTGATTATTACCAATGTTTTGGCTGAAAGGCTCGACGAGGATCTTGATGGCTTGATCTCTCCGATACAATCTGTTTTCATTTTAGGGAGACAAATTGGTGACAGCTTGGTGATAGCCTTTGAGATTATTGCAGACTGGCAACGACGTCAAGCTAGGGGAGTGATGTGGAAGGGGACTTTTCCAAGGCCTATAACAGTGTCCATTGGCACTTCATGTGGTCTTTACTAGACAAAAGAGGATTTCCTAAGATGTAGATCTCTTGGATGAAGAGAAGTGTGATCACTACATCTTACTCGGTTCTGGTGAATGGATGCTCGGAGGGAGGTTTCTTCCAGCCGCAACGGGGTGTGCGCCAGGAGTGCTCGCTGGCACCACTTCTCTTCATCCTTGCAGGGGATGATTTTTCTAGAATGGTGATTCAGGTAGTGGCTCATGGTCTCACGACAGGCTATTCTTTGGGGGACATCTCCATTCATGTTCTCCAATATGCAGATGATATTATTTTTTTTATCGAGGGTGGAGCTGCTGAGGTGAGGGGTATATTGATGGGTTTGGAGATCTTTGGGGAGCGCTCTGGTTTTCAGTTCAACAAGGATAAATTAGCTTGGTACCTTTTGGTCTTCAGGAGGATGAGGAGGTGGTGGAGGCTTGCTCTATGGAGATGGGGTGCTTTATTAGTCTGAGGCCGATTAGGTACCTGGGCATACCTTTGGGTTGTGGTCGCCTACATCTATATGACTGTCTCCTTGTGGTAAAGGAGCTGGAAAGGAAGCTGGCGGACTGGGAGGGATCCCTGCTTTCTCGCAGAGGGCGTTTGGTTCTAGTGAAGGCGGTCCTGATGGCAATCCCAATTTTCTTCATGTCGCCTAGACTTCTTCCAACGGGGATTCGCAATAGGCTTGAGAAGATCATGCGAAGGATTTTTTGGGAGAATATTAGTGGGGACGGACATGCTTTTCATCTGGTTGATTAGGAGATAGTTACTTTGCCTAAGGAGATGGGGGGCTTGGTGTGCCGAAGAAATTAAGTGGGCATCGAGAATTTTGGGGGACAAGGAGGACATGTACAATAGACTCATACGAGGCATATTTATGGGGTTGATATGCGCTATTTCAATACTTTATGTAATCTGCAGTTCAAGTCGGCATTGTGGAAGGGTGTTCGTGTGATTCTCCCGGATCTTCCCCATCTCTTGCGTCCGTACCTAGGCAGTGGTTGTAGGCTTTTCTTCTGGACAACAGATTGGATGACTGGCGGACCGCTTGCCCCCCACTTCCCACGCCTATTTGCTCTAGCAAATGACAAAGGGGCTCGTGTTGCGGATAGTTGGGTTGACGGTGTATGGAGACCTGCTTTTCTTGGTGCTCTCTCTGATTGTCATATACATGAACTTCTGGATTTGATGGCATCCTTATCTAGGATTGTGGGCCTTGCTGCTGGATTTGACCACTGGGTTTGGAGAGAAGGCGATTTCTCCGTCAAGAAGGCTTACACATTGATGATCAAAGGAGCAGAACCACTTCAAGAGGATCTTATTAGGGACTACAGGATGATATGAAAATTGAGGATACTAGCTCGTATTAAAGTATTCATGTGTCTTCTAAGGCATGGTCGGCTGCTCATGAGGGAAAGGCGTGCCCGCATCTTGCGCTGTGAGGATAACTCTTGTGTTCTATGTAGTTCGGCATTGGAATCTGTGAAGCACCTATTTTTAGAATGCGAAAAGGTGAAAGAGTTCTGGCAGATGTTGGATGGGGGTTGGGTTGACCGTAGCAACATGACAACATTACGTGAATCTCTCCTCAACTCTCGTTTCCATCCAAATGCAGAGAGATTGGCATCGATCTCAGGTTTATGGCTCTCTGCCTTGCAAGAAATGGTATAATTTTTCGTGTCGAGAGATTCCATGCAGACAATGTAACCCACCTTGCCCGGACTCTCCTCGAGTCTTGGTTTTTCTTTATTTTCTTAATATATTTGGGGCAGACACCTATGAATGTTTCCCCTTTTTTGGATAAAAAAACTTGTCGGACTGGATGTCAAGTGGACTCGTTGCCAACCACAAGTAGTCAATATCACACCAACACCTTTTATCAATGTTTTTAAACCTCGACCTAGATTTCTTCTAATATCCGGAGAGGTAAAAAATATCCAAAACTTTATCGATCTAGCCTCGTTAGTATAGGTTTTTGTGGACATTTATAAAAAAAACGTCTATGCGGATGTTGACGACGTTATATAACGTAGGTGAAGAGTTGTTTGAGTGGATGTTTTTTTAAAAACGTCCATACAAAAGTTCTATTTATGGACGTTTATATGCGTTAGTGTATGCTGTGTGTGGACTTTTTAAATGTCCACATTAAGATTTCTGGTGGTTAATATAAGTTGACATAGGTGATTTTGATGTCATATGAACATCAATCAAGTTTTGTTAGTTTTTTTTAAATCTTATCAAATGTTAGACCAGATAAAGTTTTATATGTATCAATGGGCATATATGTAACTTTTTATTTAGAGTGTAACAGTACATACATCAGGCTATAATAATTTGTGTTGTGGATATAATATATACATTACCAAAAGTAAAGCTAATTCATTTTTTTAATAACACGAGGGTGACCTCCCGAGATGGGATTCACACATTAAGGATATATTAATATATAGAAAATGGGCTTTTATCATTTGTGCCCTCTGAGATATCGCGATTTCATTTATGCCCCTATCTTTTTGGTAATATCAGTTGTGCCCATCACTTCTTTCTCCGTTATCACTTGTGTCCTTCCGTCAGATTGACCGTCAAAAAATAAAATAACCATAATTTGTTCAAATCATGATGGGTTAAGAAGGGTATTATGGTCATAATTCCTCCTCGGAGCTTGAGGCTGCACGTAGCTCGGAGCTTGAGGCTGCACCGTAGCTTGAGGCTGCACCTATAGCCCACATATTGATGAGGAGTTGTGGTGTTCTTAGGGATGTGGTACTCTGCAACATCGCAGCTCTTGACGGCAGCGTGAGGGAGGGGAGGACTAGGTGGGTGGAGTCTGTGAGACCTCCTTGACGACGGCGTGGAGGTACAGGAGACGTGGGAGGTCTGAGTCGAAGACGAGGCGGTCGCGACCGACGACGGAAGTCGAGCTCATGCTGGAGCTCGAGGAGGATGTCAGGGTGGCGGATGACTTCGGATAGGGCCCATTCTACTGTCGTCGTCGTGGTTTCCGTGCCCGCCGATAACAGGTCCTACGCGCATTCGCCTTGAGAACATTCGTACTGAAATAACAGGTAAAATAGGAGGAATTTACCAGCAACAGAGCCTTGATCTTGATGTCTGTGACTCTGCCACCCTCCCCGTCCATGTTCCCCTCGCCTTGAGACCCACAAGCACGTTGTCCCACCACTTCAGCTCCGGCACGAAGTCAGAGATGAAGCCAGGATTTTTGATACGGGGAGGCCAAATGGACCAAGAGAATTACACTCCTAAATTATAGATAAAGAAATTTAAATTCATGTTATTTCTAAAAAGATCGTCATATTATGATAACAAAATTTATCAATTATATTGTTAGAAATCAAAATTTTATACCAAAAGTTTTATATTAAATTCAATATTAAATATGCATTCATATTATGATTTCATAAGATTCCTAAAATATAAAAGGTAACCATTTTTTATTTTAAAATAAGAAGGCACATGAATTGTATGTATAGAAGATTATTGAGGATATATACACATACAATGCCATTAAATGCTCTCTCTATTATTAGATAAAGGGGTATTCTATCATCATTTGCGATGGATTTTATTTTATTTTTTTGAGAAAAAATGATACTCTTATATTAAACTCTATAATATTACCATCTTATTAATTTTATCTATTTCTTAAACATCTTACGAATTTTTCATGACCTTTTATCTTCTTGTGATCATGATTCATTTTGGTAGCGATTTATATAATTTTCTAATGTTTTTAACCATTGATTCTTAAAAATGACACCATTATATATGTAAAGATCAAACATAAAAATCCGACAATTCTACGATGATATATAATGCGACAACTCGTAACGATAAAGAAACACATGGTATATTTTTCGTAAAGTTTATTACGATTCGACACCTAAAATAATTGAAAAATATTTAAATATCATCTCACAAACAATTTTTCATATTGTACATTGGTTAGAGAATATTAAAGGATCAAAATAATAAGAAATCAAATGTCATTTCGTTATAAGGATAATAAATATAAGGGATATTTACATCCATAGCCCTGTAATTTCGTAATTACCCCAGAAACCTTCTATAATCACGTATTACACTTAGACTCCTGAATAAATACTCTGTTTTACGCTCATAACCTTCCGTTAGTTTAGCTCATTAACTCAACCATACGAGTAAGTTAATCTAACCATATGAGTGAGTTAATCTAACCAATCGACAATCTAACGGTTAAAATTAATCAATAGTAAAAAAAGATGAATTTCCTTCCAGACGGAGGGGACTTGCAGGTTGTCGAGTCGGGGGTGGGGGAGGTTTTTTAGGCGAGGCACGAACCTTGCAAGTGGCGGCGACGCCGAGGGTGGGCATCGACGTCGGCAACAACAAATGTGTCGTGTCGTCTCCCACGACGGCATCGTGGACGTCATCCTCAATGAGGCGTGCAAGCGCGAGACCCCATCTATCGTCCAATTCTGCAACAACCACCGCCTCTTCAGCTTTACTTGCACCGCCCATGACCCAATTCAACCATCAATCAACTGAAGCATCTCGTCATTAACGACAATCGACTCCTTCCATACGAGACCTCCGCCGACCCCGATGCCAAGATAGTGGTCAAAGTTCAATACCGCAATAAGTGGTAGGAGTTCACGGCCGCGTAGATGCTCGGGATACTTATGTCCCACGTTAGGCGGATGACCAAGCAAACACTGGGCATCTCCATTTCTACCTGCGTGAAAGCGTAGTGGTAATTATAAGTTGAATAGAAGAGAGAAAGAGAGAGATCACGCTTGAGAAAAAAAGAGAGAGGTATATTGAGTTTTTCTTCTCTATATATAGTAAATAGATAATTTAAAAACTCAAAAGACATTTAATTGGAGAGGCCAACTATCCTATATTATAGGAAATTCTCGGATGACGGAGGGGCCTGGCCCCCTCCCGTCCCCCCTCCCTCCGTCCCTGCACGAAGTCCCCCACGTTGACCATTCCCTGAAAGCACCAGTATCTCCACAACATCTCCTTGAACCCCACATTGAACGTTCCTGAAAGCACGTGCTGGAAATTGTCAAGAGCCTTCACGGAGAAGAGGTGCATGTTGCAGAGCTTGCGGAGCATGCACCACCGGGGGCCGTAAGGGGGCAGAGGGAGGTGCGGGCTGGCCCTGGGGCGAGGGCGGCGGGGGCAGGGGGAGGTGCGGGCTGTGGGAGGAGGTGCGGGCCAGGGCGGGGGTGGCAGGGGCAGGGGGAGGTGCGGGCTGGGGGAGGAGGTGCGGCATGGGCGCGAGGGGCGGCGGGGGCAGGAGGAGGCACGAGGAAGTCAATGGAAAATTTTCATATTTTTTTAAAATTAATTAAATATCTAAAATGGATTCATTTGGAATTCACGCAGCACAACAATGGTGTCTGGGGCAAGTGATTTCTATGATACTTACTCACGTTTGTTATACACACGCAATCCACACACTGCACGATGCTATGTATTTTCACAATAGTTATTCCTAGTAAATACAGGTGCAAGATAGGAAAAAAGGATAGAAGATGTGCGGGATGGTTTTTCGACTACATGCTTCTCCAGGTGGAAGAGACGCGAGTAAAATATGAGAGGTTGTGATGAGGTGTTTTCAAGAGGTGCTATGAAAGATTCGCAAGCGGGAGGCGAGGGGACGGTGCGGGTCGGGGGAGGGGTAGGCTGGGGTGGAGGGGCTGCAAGGGGTGGAGGGAGGTCGAGACGGCCAGGAGGTGGGGGAGGTCGGGGCAGTAGGGAGGTCGGGGCGGCAGCAGGTGGGAGAGGAAGAAGATGGGAGAGGAGGAGGAGAAGGGAGGAAGAAGACGGAGGAGGAGAAGGGAGGAAGAAGACTTTTCAATCTTTTTTTTAAAATTTAAATCCATTTGTGTCCCTGAAGTTAACGTTTGTTTGTGTTGGTTATGGACGGTCACTAACCCGAGGGGCACAAGTGATAGATTAGCAAGAAGTGAGGGGCACAACTGATATTACCAAAAAGATAGGGGCAAAACTGAAATTGCGATATGTCGGAGGGGCACAAATGATAAAAAACCTAAAAAATTTTGTACATTATCTGATGGCCCAGAATCGATATAGAACCTTCGATTTTTGAAAATGAGATCATTCTTCCCAACCCAAACGACCCAAAGCACTGCTAAAAGGAGAGCGCAATCATATGGTGAATTCCCTCCCACAAACCTCACTATCCTCCAGAATTCAACAACACCTCCTAGCGACACCCACGGTGGTTCAACCTCCTTCCATACCTAGTCAGACGTTGGGCACCTAAAAAACAAGTGATATGTGTCTTCAACCTGCTTCCAACATCTGTCACACCTCGTGCCCGGAATGCCAAACAGTCTTCCCCTCCTTGCTTTATCGCGCAATATTCCCCTTCTCAAATACCAAAGGAAGAACTTAATCTTGCATGGGATCATGCTAGCCCAACTAATCTTCATATTCAAACACAGGTCTGCATCCAGGGCCTCGGTGGTCCCCTTGAATTCCATGTATGCCTTCTTCGTTGAGAACATGGCATCAACCCACTCAAAATGTTCCCTACCATGTGTGATGACTGGCCTCGACAGTTCCGACTGCATCCTGGATAGCTCCTCTGAACGTTGGCTCGAGAAAACCGACACGAACTATGGATCCCAAGACCTGATGTCCCAACTTGCAGCAAAAAGCACTCCTTCGTCGATGCTAATGCAAAAAGCCTCAAAAATCTATTACTTAGTGGCCCCCCACCCGTCCAATCATCCTGCCAGAACCTGAAACTCTCTTCATCTTCAACCTTTAGTCTCGGTTTTGGGACCAACAAGGGTAGAACTTCCCGCACTCCACCCCATAGAGGGGACTCGAACTGCACTCTCTTTGCCTCTAGGGAGTCCCGCACTTTGTATAGCTCACACAAAAGTTTGGCCACCAACCTGTCCGGCTCTCCCCAGATCTGAATGACCCACTTTGCCAACATAGCTTTGTTCATGCATGTCACATCTCGAATCCCTAAGCCTCCTTCACTATGTCGTCGTGTCTGCTCTTTCCAACCAACTAAGTGCGTCCCCGATCTTTGTTGCTTCCCAGTAGACCAGAAAAATCTCTTCATCATAGCTTCAATCTTCTTGTGTACTCCCACTGGCATCAATCTAGTGGAGAAAAAGAAAATAGGAATTGCTGACAATACATGCTTCAGAAGGATCAGATTTCTCCCTCTAGACAGGGTAAATGCCTTCCACCCAGCTAATCACTGCTCTATTCTTTGGAGAATCATGTCCCAATCTGACTTTTTGAGCATGTCCCCCATAAGGGAAAGGCCTAAGTAAAAAAAATCGGCAGCTCGCCTAGCGGACAATCCATCAGTTCCGTATTCTACCAGCTTCATCACTAAATAACACCACCCGATCAGCTTCTGAACTCCTACAAAAGAGATGGAAAAATTCGATTTCATGATTGTTGTATCGACAAGGTGAGTTTACCAGAAAAGATTAATTTTTAGTTAATCTTCTTATTTTTATTATTTATACTCCGATACTTTGATGTATAGTGAAAGTACAAGAGTGTCGAACTCAGGGAGACAAATTGTTGAAACTAGGGTTAAACTATAGAAAAATCTATGTAAAAGGGTTTTTCTAATTTTATTTATTTTTAGGGAATTTTCTGGATTTTTATTTGATTTTTCTGGATTTTAATTGTGAATTTTAAGTATTTTATGGTTTTTTTTAATTTTAGAAAATGCTTTGTAATTTTTTTATTTTTATTTTGTTATTTTTATATTTTAATTTGTTTTGATGTTTTTATCGATTTTTAAAAGCTATTTATTACTTTTTATAGTTTTTGCTTATTATTAAAGATGAAAAATTGAGTTTTTATTGAAAACTGTACGTATTTTATTTAAAATAGTGAAAAGTGCGAAAATATTTTTATTTTATTTTTATTAGAAAGTTGGTAAAATTATCTTTAAAATGATATGGTGTGCGTTTTTAAGGGACTTTTATTTATTTAGTTATGCTTTTTGGAAATTTTTTATGACTTTTGTATTTTTATTCATTTTAATATTTTATTTTTATTTTGTTTTGATTTATTATGTAAAATATGTAGAATATACTGTGGCTGATTTTGATAGGATTTTTAGAGGTGATTTTATATTTTTTATGTATTTAAAGAATTTGTTATAATGTTTTAGTAGTTTAATGATTTATTTAATGTAAGAAAATCTTTTAATTTTTTGAAATATTCTTTAATATCGTGTACTGTATGAAATATGTTATTTTTATGTATTTTTTTTATATTTCTGCATTTGATATTTTATTTTATAAGTATAGGAATATGTATAGTAATAATATATAGTCCAGGGGTATATATGTGATAAGTTTAGAAAATAAAGGCGTTTGTAAAAAGGTAGAACGTCAGGGGTATCTGCGTAAATTTTCCACGTAACCACGTGTTGTCCTCGTGCTTCTCTGCACCTGTCAGAATCTATGTGCTAATTCACAAAGTTATGCGGATCTCGCTGCAAAATGTTCGGGGAAACACGTGTGCAGGCACGTGATGACTCACACGCGGATGAAGTGAGTGCTAAGCAGTGGGGCAGCACGGATCTCGATCATTCGACACGTGGATGGCTTGATGACCCTGCGTTCAGCTCCCTTAATCGTGCGGTCAGAGTGAAAATCCCCAAACTTTACCTCAAGAGGCAATTAGTTTCCTTCTTCGGCTGACGGTGGAGGTTCGAGGATGCAGCGACGGTGATTCTCGATGGTTGATGCTCAGCACGAATTTAATCAAAGAATCAACGTCGTTCTTTAGTTGCAGGGATCCAGCTCGAGTCAAGCGTCTGATACCTCAAATAAGACACAAAAATGGTGATCTATATGTGTTGCAACAGATTGGAAGTTCGAGCTCAAATGTTGTTGTGAATGCTTGAAGGAGATCTGATTCTCCAGACGATGCGGCTTTGATGATGAACTATAAGGTATGAATCTGACTCGAGCATCAGAGCTTGGTCTAGATGTTAGGCTTAGAAAGGGAAATGGATGAGGGATTCTGGTGCGATGTCATCGGAGGTGACGTGATGATCGGAGTCAGAGTTGAAATCACTGAGGAAGTTGGATTCAAAACAGAGAAACGGGAGATGATCGGAAGGATAAACCGTGAATAGGAAAAAGGAAAAGAGAACCTACTTGGAAGAAGGATTGGAGCGGTAGATGATGGAGGTCGGCGCTTGGGGATCGAAGCTCGAAGGAACTTCGACGATTGTTGCCTCAATGCTCAGCGCATCGCAGAGGCTGCTTGCTGTAGATGTACACGGTAATGCAGACTTTCGGCGACGATCTTGCCTCCTCTCTCTCACGCTCAACGACGGAGTTGCGAGCTCCTGTCAAAGCTTGCACATCAAAATCAAAGGAGAAGAAAGGATGAAAAATGGAAGATACTCGAGCTCAAAGGGAGGGAGGTCCTATATATAGGTGTTGGAGGATATGGGTACCGCCGGCGGTGGCGGCACCACAAATGGTTGGAATACTGGCCAACGGCCAGGCCGTTGGCGCGGTTGGAGGGGAAGAGAAGTGGGAGGAAGAAGAAGGTGGAGGAAGAAGGCTTACGAGGAAGGAGATGAAATTGGAAAAGCAAGAGAGAAGGAAGAGATTAAAGAAGAGAGACAAAAGTAATAATTAATAAAATTAAAAATAATTAATCAAATTAAAGGATTAATAATTATAACAAGTTAATTATTTATATATTAAATTTATAAATAAGTAATTAATTAATAATTAAGTATAATTAATAATTTATTTAGGTAATTAATAAAATAATTAAGTATGTAATTAAATAATTACTTAAATTAATAAATAAATAATAAAATAATAAAATAAATAATTTTAAATAAATAAATAAATATTTATTTATTTATTTTAATTTTAGAAATAAAGTATTAATGTATTAAATAATAATATAAATTACGGTTCACTATACAATATACCAATGCTGATCGGAAAACCGTATTTTTTGCATTAACTCTGATTTTAGCGAAACTAGTATAATTTTGGAGATAATTTAATAATATGAATTTTAGGACTGAGTTTGCCCAATTCAGAGCTCATACGGTCGAATTATGAGGCTCGAAAAATTTAGGTAGCGGATTTGAGCCTCCGGATTCTATTGGTACTTTGGTTTATTTATATTTTTCTATACAATTTTAGAAGATTTAGGATAAGAAGTTATGTTAATCGGGTTTACGACTATTTAATTAAAAATACGGGAAGATTTTACATATTGTGTATATATACAACGGGTCCAAAATGACAAAACTCACCAATTTTAGTCGAATATTTTAATAAATAGTACTATGTATAAAACAGATTTTAAAAGTGATTTTGGTCCGTTTGGTGTTCTATAAATAGTTATGAACCTTAGAAGTCGGCTTTGCAGCGTTTACGGTTCATTGCGGCGAACTATTTTTGTGATGAATTATTTTTATGATGTTTTTATAAAATAATATATATTTTTGTGAACAGTTTTTACAAAAGGATTATTTTGATTTGAGGTGATATAAGTGATGAATAAATTAGGTGAAATATTCGCGATGTGGTAAATGGGTCAATAATATATTTGGTATGTGTTTTCTTGATATTTTTATAAGTTATGATCCATATATGCTCTTACTTATTTCTTTTGTCGATCCGGTCAATATTAAACCGGTCTCAGAGTTAGGATCAGTCTTTATATGTTACATATCTCCAACCTTCTTTTCTTTTATTTTTTCCTTTTTATTTTTATTCTTTTATTTTGGGTAAAATAAGTGTTAAATATATAATATTAATAATTATGGTTAAAATGATAATTAGTGTGAATTAATAGATATTTACATGTATTTTACCAAGAATTTTAGACAAAACGAAAGAATAAACGCGATGAATCACTAATTCATGATTCTCCTATACTTTACCTTTGCTAGTCTCTTAGCAAACACTTATTCTATAAAATAAGTGCAAGCAAAAAGAAAAAAGAAAAAAAGAAAAGAAAAGAAATTAGAACATACTTGTTTCTTTAAATCGGAATCTCACTTCACCTAAAATCTGGAAATTGGATTCGGACCTTTGGAATAATAGTGTGTCGGAACTCTATTAGAATTAGGATTTAAGCCTCGACGACCCTCAAGTTCCACAAATCCTTATCCAGATTCACCCCAACAGCCAACTCAGATCCACCTATCCATCCACAAACGTTTCGGCTTTGAAAGCAAGTTGACTGCATGTGAAAGGTTTTAGCTCTTCCCACTTAAAGAAGTGAAGGAACCACCCATCCAATTACACACTCCCATTGGGCTCTCATCCAACAGCTCAGTCCTCAATGAGGAGGATATTTTCCTTCTAAATAAGGTTAGGTCATGTTGTGTTCACAATTGGATGTAGAAAGAAGTAGAAGAATTGGAAGAGAACTGGAGTGTGATCACTGTAATCACATCTCCTGTGAAGCCTGACTAGTTTAGCCAAGTTTCCACAAAGACATGCAGGTTTTTCTGAAGCTCTGACCAATGTGCTCATTTTTGGTATTTGATGTATTCAGCTTCTTTTTCGGTAGTAATGATTGTTGCACTACATAGGTCTTTTATGCCCCGATGGATATAACATCTTTTCATTCCATCTATTTTTTAGGGTCTTGGAAATAATTATGCCAACAAATCCTTCCCTCATCCGAAGATTTATTTCAACACCAATCTCTCCCATCTTAAGACATTATCAACGCCAGAAAAGGATAGAAACGTACTACTGAAATGGATTGCCCTTCGCAACCCCATGCAGGTCGAGCTAAGTGCAGAGTGCATGAGTTCAAAATTGGTTCAAATGGAGAAGAGTTAAACGGATGACACCAGGTGTCCTACTTAGGCACTTGATCTCATGGAACCCAAAGAATTAAGTTTAAAAGACATGAAGAGTCTTAATTCCAGTGCCTAATAAAGTCCCTTTAGAATTGGATTAAGGCCTAAATCAAGCTCCATCTCTCGCTTTTAGATCCATTCGGTTCAAGAATCAAACTTGTTCTAAAAAATGCTAATGAATGCAACAATTTTTATGAGGTAGATTTTCGGATTAAGTGTTCTAAGTATTTTTTCTTAAAGATTTTTGCAAATTTTTATTAAACTTTAAACATTTTCAATTTTTAGGGGTCTTTTTTGAAAAAGCTAATGAATTAATTCCCATTACAAAAATTTTAAACAAATTATGTACATTTTACAAAGGATTTTATACAAATTTTATATACATTATTATACGGCTTTTATACTAGATTATACAAGGGTTTTATTGACAAGTTTTTTTAAGGATTTATCTAGGAATTTTACAAAAAAATTATATAGAAATTTTAAAGTTTTTTTATAAGACATATTTACGATTTTCTTGCAGCTTTTAGAAACTCAAAATATACACCCATACTTTTATGAAGTCTTATTATTAAAAATACGATAAAGTATGAGGTATGACTTATAAAGCATATATAGCATATATATACGACACCCCCTTTTACTTAGCGTGAACTATGTCCTCATAGTGAACAGAGAAGGGGAAAAGGAAGACATAACTCGGTCTAAGTATAGATTGGTGAAAAGAATCTATGCTACAATGACTCAAAGAATAACGAATGAATGAATAGAAGTCAATCATCTCCTCTATACTTAGGATTAAGTGATCCTAAGGATAACAGACTCAAAAACCAAAGATGATCGAGGTCAAGAGAATGTACAGGCTCGACGGCTCGTCTTGTCCCCCCATACTTAAGATAAAATATCCCTAAGTATAGAGGTGAAGATTAAAAGGTGAGAGACAAGTGAGGGAATAGGCGATGCAAAAACTGACGACAATCAATAGTCGACATGGGCGATATTACCCCCCTTTTACATAGGGTAAAGAACATCCTAAGTATAAGAAACGACAAGGGTAATAGAACAGATAGATATGAATACAAATGTTTCTACACCCCCTATACTTAGGACAAAGCACATCCTAAGTATATCAAAATTCTAGATGAACCTAAGGGTGTAAGACAAACGGTAGGGAGAAAGAATGAAATCGAAAAGTATATACAAAGCAAACAAAATGTACATGATCAAAAAAGTCGAAGAGTGGCCTTCTTACGCGACTTAGGAACAATGGAATGTACAAGATTCAGGTCTACAACAAGGTCATCCTCAGAGATATCCATATCTGAATCAGAGAATCCCTAATCTATGTTGATTGGTGAGGAGCAGCCCAAATGGATGAAGAGATGGACAGAGCTGATCTCTGAAAGTTGGTCCACGGTCTCTGAAGTAGATGTGATGAAAATGTCAAACTCTGTTGCGATCTGATCTATATCCTCATCAACAAAGCCCTTAGCTGAA